>JAMZAV010015010.1:0-13281 GCA_024449915.1 Sweltsa coloradensis | reverse complement strand
AAAACATTCCATGACTTGTGGAAAGGCACATAATATTGTTAGTCACAAGCTCTAACTGCAAGTTTGTATTCCGTAATTGAAGATAGCAACTAGAGTTCTAGGTCTGTGTTATCACTATGGCCTAAATAGTGTATGGTGCGCCAGCATGGCATCCAGCCACCAAAGAAAACATGCACAAATTAGAATCACTACAGAATCGAGCAACTAAAGCAATCTTGGGGTACAGAACTGACCTCCGTAGCGCTTCTAGAAGAGAAAAGCTCAATATACTAGTTTGGAGGCTGTATTCAAGAGATGTGACATTATTTTCCTCAAGAGGTGTATGAGTGGAACCATTGATCTTGACCTCTTGGCGCCTTACCCAGTAAATCGGACTGAGATTTTAGGACGCGGAAGTAATAAGGGGTTGACCTTAAGGACGCCAATTGCTCGAACAAGTGCATTCCAGAAATCCATTTACTACAGGGAGGCAGCGCTCTGGAATGCACTACCTTCTGAAGTAAAGGAACTTCCTCTCGGTAGGTTCGAGGGAGCAGTCAAGAGAATGTTTTTTTAAGAGTTTGATATGTGTCTGTTTCATCTTGTTTGATATGTATTTTATTATTGTGTATATAATTCTAGGATGGGTGTATAATGTCTCAAATGGATCTTCGGTCTGCTATTAGCATCCATCCGTATGTTTATTATATAATATGTAATGAATGTACGGAAAAAAACACATAATAATAATAATAATAATAATAATAATAATAATAATAATAATAATAATAATAATAATAATAATAATAATAATAATAATAGACCACCATGCGGCCGCCTCGCCTCGCCTAAACAGCCAGTCTGCAGTCAGTAAGTAGTTGGAAGAATTCCTTTGTCGCCGGCTGTTCCGCCGTTCGCGCGCCCCCCCCATAGACTACCAAGCGGCCGCCTCGCTCGCCTAGACAGCCAGCCTGCAGTCAGTAAGTTGTTGGCCTTGACAGTGAAACGTTGTCGCATCGTCTCAGTTTTTACTGGATTTTGTTTCGGCGATGCCGAAGGCTGCGGTAACTGTTAATTCCCGTGCACGGGAATTTTCAAGTGAAAGTTTTTATGTTAATGACGGAAAGATTTTAATGTGCAAATATTGTGATTGTCGAGTGGAATTTGAAAGGAAGGATGCCGTCCTCAAACATATTGAAAGTGCTAAACATAAGAGTGGAAAACTGAACGTCGCCGCCCATCCACAAAGGCAGCTATCTCTCGCTGGCAGTTTTTCTCACGCCAAGAAAGCACGGGCAGACAAGGAGGAGTTTATTGTTGATACCACCGCGGCCTTTATAAGTTGTGGTTTATCCGTCGAAACATTAGATAATCCGAAGATGCGCGAGTGGCTATCGAAGTATGTGGAAGGTAGTGGGGATTTGCCAAAGTCAGATCAACTGCGCCGAAAATACGTTCCAATGGTGGGGGATAAAAAAGTGAAGGAAATCAAGGAAAAGGTGAAGGGTAAAGATAATTGTATCATGAGTGACGAAACCACGGACAGGGGTGGAAACTGTGTTTTTAATTTGTTATTTAGACTTGTAGAGGCAGCAGGAGCTCAGGAAGTGCTGCTAGTAGCATCCATTGTTTTAGATGCTGCAAACGGGCAGTCATGCTGTCAGGCAATCGTCGAAACTCTTGCGAAATATGAGATAGATTACCAAAACTGTCTCACATTTGTGACTGATTCAGCCAGGTACATGACCCTGTGCTACAAAACCCTGACAGGCCTGGTGGAGACCATTTAATGCATACTCAGTGTTGGGTCATAAACTGAATTTGGTCGGCCAAATATGGCAGAATGGGTTTGAAGAACTTAATTTGGCTGTGGCTAAGATTAAGTTTGTGTTCCTGAACACTAGGAAACGTAAGCACAGATATTTAGATTTCCTCAGAAATAAGTATGGTCGTCGGTCTGATAAAGTGAAGGGATTTCCTATGCCAGTGCAAACGCGTTGGAACAGTTGGTTCCATTCAGTCTTCTATATTGACGATATATTGACGACATTCTAAGTTTTCTTGAAGACCTAGGCGAAGAGAATTCTGGGGGAAGTTTCTGAAGAATGTAGGGATTGACGAGCTATTCACTATGAAGATTCAGGCAAAGTTTGTTGCCGACAATGGGCAATCAGTTGGTAGATTTCATTGACCACCTTGAAGGGAACACTTACCCAACAGCCCACACGCTCTATACCAAGCTTGACGATTTGCTGTCTAAGCTAAGCTTACTAGCTACCGGAGTTTTCTCTGTAGAGCTAAATGGAATGCTAAGCACCCTACAGCTAGAAAAAAAGCAATGGCTGACGAGAAACTGCGCCTGGTTTCACAGGCAAGTGAAACCAAACTGAAGTCTCTGAGAATTCAAGACCCATCAAAAACCTGCATTCAGTGCATGTGATCGACTCTTCAATCCCAGGAACATCAGCCGTCTGGACACTGGATGCTTAAGTTATTGAACCTTAGTTCAAGATCTTCTGGGTCTGGAGAAACCGAACATCAATGTATTCATTGAAGGTAGGCCTATTTATTCAATATTGTTTACAAATCATTTAAGACTATGTGAATGTTTACCTACATTTCTGACATTTTACTTCTTTATATAGGGCTCAAATTCTTAAAAACATGGTCATAGAAGAACATAAGAAGCCAGACACAGAGGCGATTGACATATGCCACCTACTGTGTGCCCTTTAATCAACACACCCCGAGTTTGCGGTAGCAGCTCTTAAGAGCATTTGGATGCCTACATCAAATGTGGACTCCGAGAGGTCTTTCTCTCGATATTCACTGGTAGTTAGTGACAGAAGAAGAAACCTCAAGCCCGAAAATGCAGAACTTTTAACAATGGTGGCATTCTAAAAATGTACCTAGGCCTAGTGAAAATACAATTTGAAATTTCCAAATTTGTGTAGTTTTAGTTTAATTGTATTTTAAGCCTAGGTCTTTTTGAAGATACAATTCTTTTTTTGAAAAAAAATTATCTTGTCAAATTTGATTTTTGTGATTACTGACACCCTTAAAATAAAACCATAATAACACCGAATTCTGGATTTTTTAAAAACACATAACACCTAATTTTCAATTTTTAAAAACGAATTTGTCCCAAAAATAAAACCATTTACTCGGATCTCTACTAATAAGGTTCAACTGTGTCAACAAAGGCTGCATTTTTTGGGGTATATTATTACCCCTGGCGGTGGTTGCCCCCGACCCAGAGAAAGTAGCTGCCATTGCACAGTTCCCGATGCCTACCAACGTAAGGGAGGACCAGCATTTAGTGGGGCTAGCGTCATTCTATCGGGCTTATATTCCATCTTTCTCTGCAATAGTTTTGCCGATTACATCCTTACTGAAAAAAGACAAAAGATGGGTTTGGGGACAAGAACAACAAGTAGCATTCGATACACTGCAGACCCACATACAAGCGGACACCTGCTGCACTCCCCGAATTAAAAAGATTTTGTCATTCAGTGTGACGCGTCATTTGAAGGTCGGGGCATTTTTTTCTTCTGTTTTTTCCCCATAGCCTCCCCAGTCGGTCTTTAACCTCGTGCAAAAAGATTTTTCGTCCAAAGATTGGGGGGCTGAGTGAGTGTGGGCCGTAGAAAAGTTTGCGCCCTACTTTTGAAATGTTTTTTCCATCGAAACCGATCATTGGGGGCGCTCCGGAGTCTTTTACCATAAAGGGCCCCGAGCGGAGGGCAAGAAGGGGCTATGGGGCATGGGACTGATTGTGTTAAAAGCAGGGAAAGGTCATCTAACAAGGCTGATTCCCTGTCTCGTCACCGTTTTGCGGATAGTAATAACGGGTTAAGATAAGGTTTGTGGATGAGATTTACCAAAGTGATTGGGGGGATTTTGTCCCCCAAAGGGGACCGACCGGAACCCTTTTTGGCCGGTTACTTCGCGGGGGATGCTAAGGGCCCCAAACCGGGCCCAAGTCATGTGGGGGCGGCAAATATAGATTTAAATGATAGAGAGCGTGGAAGAAAGTGCGAGAGAAGATAAAAAATGGGGGGATATAATCAACCTTGTAGAAAGAAATGAACCCCAAGATAAGTCGATGGGGTTTGCAAGCGAGGGTTTTTTAATTAAAATAACCCCCTCCAAGAATAAAAAATTACCTGGGTCGAGATGGGAAAAATAAGATAATAGCCCCAAAAGTAATGAGACGTCAGCTTTGACGTCATACCATGTAGCCTCTGGCTGGTCATTAGTTATCCTTAAAAAAAAATACCGGGGTGAAGGACCGCTATTCCGGGGAAAGGGTTTAAAGAAAAGATGTTAGAGCTCATTAAAGGATGTAAAGTTTGCCAAAAAAAAAAACCCCAGGAATACTAACCAGCGGTTTGATGACCAGTTCAGTCCCCAAAAACAGTAGGGACCATTTATCTTGTGCCCCTGATGGGACCTTTACCCCCTCCACATCGCGACACGATTATTAGGGTAATCTATTTTTTTTCTAAGGGTTTGATTTTTCCCCATTAGAACAGCGTCAGCAAAGACGGAGAACATGTCTAATGGATTTTTGTTGTAGATATGTTTCGCGTCCAATCAGATCAGAAACGGAAGTAAATTTCACATCAAAAGACGGCCCAAGGTTTCCCCCAGCTAGGCATAAAGGCCAAACACATAGTGCCCTACCCCCATGAAGGCAACCCGACAGAACGCGTCAAAAAAAAATTTTAAGCAATTCTCATCGCCCTGACTAACGAGCAAGGGCCTGGGACCCCCAGATGTCTGAATGGTTTTGCCCTTAGAACAGCGGGCACGGACGACAAAGGACTCTGCATTTTTGCCTTGGGAGGGTAGGTTCTTTCCCAGGCGATATGGCACCTACAGGCCGACCGGAGGTCATTATTAAAGAAGTGAAGTATTCGGCTAGGCTAGACCACAAAAAAAGGGTAGCTAGAGAGTTCGCGCTAAAAATGCCCTGTTGCGAGGGGGGGCGTCTACAACCAGGGGAAAACGAGATGGCCCAAATTGGGCGTAGGGGAACGGTTAGGGGTCACAGGTGATGAGCAAGCAAAGGGATTTTGCAGGGTTAGCAAAAAGCGAGATGGTTTTTTTGGGGCATTTGTGAGAAAAAAAAAAAACGTTTTCAGACTAGCAGACCCTACCACCGGAAGAGGATGGGGACGTGCAATGTGGACCAACTAATTTCTTTCACTCCGCTCCACTGGGGGGGGGGGGATGGTACAGGGATGGCCCCCCACCCATGGGGCAAGCGAGTCACCTGACACCTTTCCTTGTCTGGGACGGGTTCCATTACGATCGCAGGGGTAAACACCCCCTGAAGAGGCGGGATACTTTGTTGACTGATGCGTTTGGGGTGTTTAGGGCAAACACGCATGTTTAGCCCCGTCAGTGACGATCAGTACCCGAAGCACGTCAATTTTTCAGTATAGCCAAGCCTTATAAGACTAGTGATGGGGCAGTGAAAAACATAGATTTGGGGGTAAAGTGCGAGGCCGAGGGCGGGGGGGGAAAAGCTTCGAGGGGGCGCCCCCGGGAAGCGGTGCTTTTCCCGTCGCGAGAATTTGGGCCCTAGGGCCCGGTTAAACCCCGGAAGGGAAGTTTTTTATAGAGGCCCAAGGCCCGGGGGTACGGGTACATCGTGGCAGCCACGCCCCGTAACCCCGCCTTTTCCCCCGAGGCCGAGCGCGGCGGGCGTCGCGAGAGTACAAGGGCGGCGGGACGGGCATGTAACTGGTCGACCCAAAACTTTACCACCTGTAACAGATTAGGGCGGATGTCAGTAGACCGCGGATTTTACTACGGAGGGCCCGCCGTCTACAGAGGCCACCATCGAGCCCTTTACGTCGAAGACGAGAGGTAGGCCGATTTATGCGGATTTTGGGGACTGGAGTGGCCTCCCCGACGCCGGGACGGGGCTGGTTATAAACAGGGGGGGGCCGGTTTGCCAAGAGTTTTTTTTTCCTGTTGTTTGGAACCCATAGAAAAAATAATTAAAATCGAAGTCGCGGTTTAATAGGGGCAGACCAGGCAGAGATGGGGGGACAGTTAATTGGTAAATATTTGGAGGTGTGAACTGTTGTAAATATTAATTGAGTTCAAGTTTGTAACCTAGCAATAGATTAATTTGTAGTTTATATATGAGAGCCATCAAATCGTGCATATGGTGCAGAAACAGTGAAAATTTACCAGACATGCACATCAGGACAAGCTTTATATTATTTTGTCAAGGTCAAGATTTATAAAAAATCAGGCAATATCAATTCATTTTTGTTTCTTTTCCTAATTAAAGGTTTAGACAAGGTGTTAAAGAGGCAACGCAGGTAAGACATAATATTGACTCCCTAGCCCAATCCAAAGCATGGCGTTCTCCGTGGTATGTTTCCCAAACGAAGAAAGGTTGATGTTGGGCCATCGAGTTGGTACCGGACTCAAGATAAAAAATGTTATTGGCCAATAGAGTCGATGACGACAACGGTTTTTAACACCATGGTACAAAATCGAACAAAACCTGGGAAAAACTTCTTGGCGTACGACGCAAAACTCCTGTGTGTAAGCGGTTAGTCAATTTATTATTAAGATAAATACTTTGTGCAGCTTGATGAATTTCTAAATGAATTTAGAATGCTATTAGTAGGTGTGTATTTTTCATTTCAATTAATAAAACCGAAATAACACCGCTAAATGGTAATGAGTTTAAAGATGGTGGTAATTTTTTTGTTAATTCTTTAACATGGCACTGCCAAGCTGGTTGGATATTGCTTTACGTCTCATATTTATGCAACTTGGCTAATCGAGACGAAGGGAGGGACGTAAGGGACGACGCGGGGGGACAGGCCTGTGCTGGTCAGAACCAGCCACAAGCATATGGGGAGGGCAGGGGTTCCCCCACGTCGTGGTCGTCATCATCATCATCACCACCACCACCACCACCACCACCACCACCACCGCCACCGCCGCCACCACCACCACCACCATCACCATCATCATCATCATCTCATTATCATCATCATCATCATCAATAATTCTGTTGTTGCAGTGCATCTGCATAAGCGACGAGTAGGCCTACAGAAGTTACCTTCGGAGCTAATGGAAATTTCACTCTTATCTGTAGAAGAAATACGTCCAGTCGCCACAGATTTTATTACATTTTGTAAAGCACCAATCATCTCTCAGTTATTGCACACAGCATTGTCCCCGGGAAAATACAATAACTACTATCACCCTACGATATCGAAGAAGAAGTCACTCTTGACCAAAGCGTTGACGATCTACTCGAGGATTACCCAGACGACATCACGATCTACCAAGACTTCAACGAACTACAGTTACAGTTCGAAGAGTTAACAGTCTACCCGACAAGGGAAACTATCAGCGATGTCGTCCAGGAAGTTGTCGACTTTACCCCGTATTCGTTCGGGCAAGGTAACCTCCGAGTGGTAATCGAAGTGGACCCACAGAATACTCACTTCCGTAGACTTGAACGGGAAAGATCAGGATGGGACCAATTGGGGGACGAAGCAGAGGAAGCGGGATCGATCCATGAAGAAGACGACCCAGGTGATAACGACAATCAGTGTCAACAATTCGAAACATCAGAAGAATCGATCGACGACAACGACGCTCCATCTGGATTCGTGTTAACAAAACAAACTGGACCTCATCTGCCAGATCTTCTTCAAAGGGACTACGTACCGTTGAGTGAACTTACCTACGTATCCATCGCCGTGCGTCCCGTGCCGGCCCTACGTCTGGGCAATAATGACGACCAGAAATGGCTTCACCGCGTCACGGGACAAGGTATTGACCTACGTCGACCCCATGGTGCACCAAACATTTTTCATAAGACCCCTGTCTCACCCCAAATGGACATGGTGGTGGAGGATATGCTCGTCCACGATATATTACGGGAATCGCCTTGCGTGTGCGCGCCAAAATGGTTTATTGTCCCTAAGGCAAACAAAACAGTGCGACTCATAATGGATTATTCGGAATGGACACCACACATAGAAGCACCCAAATTCAGCCTAAGATCAGCGGCACAAGCGCTACAAGCCCTTCGTCCTCACTGGAAAGCGGTCAAGGTGGATCTAACACCAGGCTTCGACCAGTTTAAGATAAGTGAGAGGACGCAACATTTTCATGGATTGTATTACAGGGGTAAGCAGAACACATTTACTAGGCTCCCTATGGGCCGTAGTCTTAGCCCATACATTATGCAAAGGGCAGGGCAAACAGTTTTAAATTCCCTAGCTGAAAACCTAAACATTTTCGTAATAGGTTACCTAGACGATTGGTTCTTAGCTAGCCAAGAAGAACGAATACTCACTCACGCGGTGCGTCTCATTAGGAAAATGGGATTTACAATTGATGATAAGTCAATTCTCATCCCAACGGCAATACTCCCATACTTAGGCCTCACAGTCAACATCCCAGAAGGGACACTGACAGCAACATTGGGTAGCATCACCAAACTGAAAGAATGGGCACGCCACGTCCTAACGGGTTCTGATGAAGACCTGGAAAGAATAATCAGCTACATCCAATGGTTGGCCTACAACCTCAGATGGCCCCTTTTTCTCGCTAACAAGTTACGGCACCGTAATAATGAGTACCTACTGGAATTCCTTGAAAACTCAGATCCCCATTTGCCTAGGCCTATGAGGCGCCCTCCAGCAACTTTCATGGTTTATTCGGATGCCACTCCTCACACGTTAGCAGCTGTTAACGTGGACACTAACATGGCGTATGCACAGGCGTTCCGAGTACCCACAGAAATAAACCTGGCTGAAGGCATAGCAGGGCTAATAGCGATCAAGTGGGCCATGCACAAAGCTGATATGCCTTGCCACATTAACCTCCGGGCGGATAACTCATGGGCAGTATACAGCATCCGCCAGCGGACAGGTCAACTGTTCAAGAACCAAGACGCAAGACACGTCTTATGGGACATATTTCGATTATTTCCCGACTCAACTTATACGACGGAATGGGTCCCCACGGCCCTGAATTGGGCGGACAGACCATCCCGCCGAGCGTGGGATGATATCCACACACAAGCGGCCGACGATGCCGCTAACGATTAAACATCCTTGGGCGACATAAATAATAATAATAAATAATAATAAATTAAAAGAGGCCAAAAGACCCCGGTTCTCTGCCTTCCCGGTGTCTTCCAGACTGTACTACCCGTCCACCACGTCTCGGATATATAACCGGGCGTTGGGGGCGGAGTAGTCAGTTGAACGAATTCATCGGTGGGATGGAGAACCACAACACCACGTCTCGGATATATAACCGAGCGTTGGGGGCGGAGTAGTCAGTCGAACGAATTCATCGGTGGGGTGGAGAACCACAACAAATACGTGCGGGACGCGAATATTTTTTTCCTTCATTATGTTAAAACGATAAGTTCGGCTCATCGCGAGCCCGCGCGAAGTGTTTGTGCTACGTGATCTTCAGTGGTTAAGGGTCCTTGTTTCTGGGGCGACGTTAGCTCCGATGGTGGCACGTGCAGAAGCAGAATGCTGCTGTAATGACGATGTAGTAGTAGTAGTACTTCCCCCGCCTAATGGTCGTGTCAGACTGATTCCGTACCCCACACCCGCGCCACTTATATGTGCCGAGTGTGTGTGGAACGGGCACAGTCGGTAACGACCACGAGGCACGGGAAGTGGCGCCTCATTTCGGCGTCCTTACTGGTCATTTTTATTGAAGATTTACAACATACAAGTATAAAACAATGTGAACAGTTTTGTCCTAAGATAGCTTTCCTAAGAGAGCAACACTTCTACCAAAATCAAGTTGTGGTCTCTGCAGCAGAAGCTGTTGAATTTTTTTGCAAACGGTAGATACTTGGCACTCGGCCAGAAAAGTTCGAGTAACTGGCAGTCGGTGCTGCGAACTTGATACTTTTCGTAAACCAAACAAGGAGAATCGCTATTGGGATTCAAAGCTCCAAAATATGATATTTATTTAATTTAAATGAAATATGCATACATCATTTCGTCTTCAAAATGAACCAAATGCTATTGATGCAAATGCACGCACCACTTTGTACGAGGTAAAAAGTTTGGTATATTGATACAGAGCCCTTCAGATATTGGTACTCAATGTCAGTGTCAATTCTTGAGTGCAACAGTGGCAGCTCCATGTTTTCCACGCTCGAAATTATCAATATAGATGATAACCTAACCTACCTGGGCATGATTGGGCAAAATCTTTCCTTGCTAGGCATTCCGAAGAAGTAACTATGCGCTTGTCAGAAAATATAAAAAGGGCAAGAGCTGCTGATCTGTCACTATGGTGAACGAATATTTTGACAATCTTGCAACGTCACTGGAAGGGATCCCACCAGAAAATATAATTAACTTTGATGAAACTAATTTCACCGATGATCCGAGAAAGAGCAAGGTGGATGTAAAAAGGGGATGCAAACATCCCGAGCGTATTGTAGACACGTCAAAGACGAGTATATCTGTAATGATGGCTGGTTCTGCAAGCGGAAAAAGTTTATCCCCACATGTCTGCTACAAGGCCGAACACATGTGGAACTCGTGGGTCAATAATGGCCCAATAGGTGCTAGATATAACCGGTCAAAAAGTGGCTGGTTTGACCAGGTCGTGTTTAAGACTGGTTCTTTGAACTTTTTGTTCCCTTTGTAAAGACCCTGGTTGGAAGGAAAGTTATTATTTCAGATTACTTGTCATCTCATTTGTCGCTGAGAGTTATATAAACATGCAAAGAGAAACAAATTTCATTTGTGTTGCTTCCTCCCAATAGTACCTACCTGCTGCAACCACTTGATGTTGCCTACTTTAGGCCAATCAAACAATGCTGGCGTGGAGTACTTGCTGCATGGAAAAAGAGAAATCGAAGAGTGTTAGTTAGTTAGTTAATGTTGTTTTAGAGCACTCAACAGTAGAGTTATCAGAGGCATTCTTGCAATGCATAAATAAATAATAAATAATAAATAAATGCACGGGAAAACTGTTTGATGTTAGGATTGGATTGGATATTGATTAACATCTCATATTTATGCAACTAGGCTAATCGAGACGAAGGAAGGGACGTAAGGGATGACGCGGGGGGACAAGGGGGGGCAGGCCTGTGTTACATCACTTCAAATACCATTGACGACTCTCTTATCACGAAAACGAAAGAAATTCCCTTGATAAAAGACATGAGTCCAAAACTGTTTTCGGAAGGGTACTCTGCTCTCAAGAGAAAAGTGGTGTCCATGACCAATGATGACGTTCAATGAGATGTAGTGGCTATTCTGATAGGAATGAAGCAAGACCATGCTAAATTTGTTGCATCCTATGTCAGTGCGTTGTGGATTCCAGTTTCCAACGTAGACAGTGAGAGGGCGTTTTCGGCGTACGGCAATATATTGAGAGACCTCAGAACCAACCTGAAGCCTAGCAAAATTGAGTTCATGTTGTGTATGTCTACAAGGAGGTGCTGCACTCTTAAGAGTCGAACATCACAACTTCTCCAACCAGCCTCTCACTGCTCACTAGACAAGTGAAATATATTTCACTTTGGCACTATTACACATACACACTTACACTAGAGGGCTTCGACAATCTGCCGCGTCGTATACGCAAAGCCCTCAGGATCAACGGGAACAGGATCCGGGCTTTTTGTGACCTCCGCTTTCGTGGGGTCAGGGAGATTCCGGGTCCTGAACGCTGGCCACCATCGCTCGTCTACCGTCGCCCGCTCTCTGGCATGTGGGTCCCTCTAATTCCCGTGACCAACAGGCGGACCATCCTGCTTGACATCATGGTGAAGGGGCTCGGCATAGACGGTTCCGCAGAGGGTCAATGGTCCAATGACCGTATCAACTGGAAAGGCCTAGCCCGCCCACCATCCTTGGGACTAGATTCCGAGGTGGTGTGGCGCTTTAACAAGAACCGTCTAGCCGACCCCATTTTCCTATTTCATGCGGGTTTGGTCGCCTCCCGCCTGTGCCCTTGGTGCCTGGTGGAGGGGTCGGCGTGGCACATGGTGGTGTCCTGTCGGCAGGCCGTACCCATGTGGCGATTGGCCGACTCCCTCATAAGGAGCATTCTAGGACGCCCTAGGTTGTCTCTCCGAGATCTGTATGTCGGGTTCTGGCCCGACAACACCTCCACTAACGGTCAAATCGATCTGGCCAACTTTGTTCTCGTGTTGGCCAAGAGCACAATCTACAGGCTACTAGTCTGCTACTTCAAGGACGACAGGGCGCCGTCTCCCTACGAAGTGGTCCTCAAAGCCCGTCTGAAGTCCAGACTCCTCAAGGAGTATGCTTGGCACCTTGGGCGAGGGACGATAGATGGCTTTGAGGCAAAGTGGTGTGATAGAGGCGCTCTGCTCCGTCCTTGATGGGGAGTTCCTCTTCTGTCAGGCACTGACCCTGTAAAGACCTTCATGTTTCTTTAGTGACCGATAGGGTTTGTACCCCCAAACCCAAACGTGTATTAGAGAGGCGTGAAAGAGTCGGGGCCAAGCGTCGTATCGAGTTTTCTAAACCAAATCCAAACAGGAAACGTTGCGACGCAAATGCTGGTCCTGAGAAGGACTACGGACCCGATGCAGCCGACATCGACGTAGACGAAAGTCAGCTCAACTCCAGGATGGAAGAGTTGTTGAAGAGTTTACAACTGCAAGTAAATACACAGAGAAAAGTGCTGCGTTAGAGAGACACTGTAGGTCAGCGTGAGAATCCCCAGGGGCGAGAAGCGCGCAGAAATAGAATAACAGCTTATAAATTTGGCGTCATTTGCAACCGACGCCGGACAGCCCTACACGATATGCCACAATCAGGTAAGTTTCGACACTGTATATAATACGAATCATTTGAATAACGAATGAATTTAATTTCTCTTTATGCCTATACTAAACGTTTTTCAACCGTTTCACAGGTAAAATAGTTGCACGCAAAGCCTTTGTCATCGAAGGCCATTCAGTATGGGATCGACAATGAGCAAAGGGCATATGGGATCGACAACGAGCAAAGGGCAGTAGCTGCGGCTGTGTATGAAAGCAAAACCGGCAGCACAGTTCAAAAGTGTTTGTGGCCCCGAGCTAGCCGTACATCGGAGCTAGTCCCGATGGCCTGGTAGGAGACGACGGTCTCATCCAAGTCAAGTGCCTCCCTTCTATCGGGAATCAAACGCCAAAAGAAGCTGCTGCGTGAAGGACTATAAAACAAATACAATGAAAATAAATTAAATAAATAAAACAACGAGACGGACACAAAGTTGGGACTTGATATCCTATTTGTATCAATTATA
>JAMZAV010015009.1:0-13307 GCA_024449915.1 Sweltsa coloradensis | reverse complement strand
AAATTTGAGTGTTCGATTCTGACTATACCTAATCATAATAATTAACCCATTCAGTACCGAATTAAATTGGCCGAAATTAAGTTATTTAAGCAATTATTTCAAAATACTAATTTTTTTCTAAGATTTTTAGTGTTTTTCAAATATTTTTTTTTCGTGTTTTTTAAGGATGAGCGAAGAGAAGACATCAATTTCACTGACCCCCAACAAAACATTTTGCTCGTTTTTTTTTGTTTTTTTTGTCTGTTTGTTAACTCTCTACCAGGCATATATGTATAAATATCGTACTTTTACGATTTTTTTCGATTTTTAGTGCGATATTTTCGTGATATTTGGGCCGATTCTAATCAAACGGGTGGGGCTACAACGTTCAAATTTTACATGTACATTAAAGGGGTATTTAACCGCTAAACTCAAAAAATATATTTCATTCAGGCTAACTATTAATGAATTTAGCAATTAACAGAAAAATTATTGGGGCCACCATGACCTCCCAAAAAATTGTCAAACTTGATATTTTTCAAGCTAGGGTCCCATCTGCAAAAAATCTCCCATAAGAAATAACATCCCAAGTAGCACAAAGTGATGGCGATCTTATGGCGAGCTGTAACATCGCCATCAGTTGAGCTGATGGCCATAAGCGGCGATGCGCTTACGGCCCGCTTATGGGTTGGCCAGGCGCCCATAACTTTGCCATAAGCAACGCGCCGCTTATGGGCCATAAGCGGCCCACTGTAGCAAAACCATCAGTTTCGAAAATACTGTGCTGCATTTTTGTGACAACGGCCCGCTTATGGGCCATAGCCGGCGATACACAGTTTGCCATCAGTTCGCCGCTTATGGTCCACAGGCGGGCCGCTGTAGCAAATCCGACAGTTGCTTCACTTTTGTCACAGCGGGATGCTTACGGCCCGGCGGTGAGAATGTTTCGGGAACACTAGCACTATCTAGTAAAGACGCGAGGAAGTCACGCACACAAACGAAAATATTAACTGACAAAAAAGTTTAAAATTATATATCTTTTCAATCGTGCTAGCATTTCAATTTCTGTGAACTGTGTGTAAGATAACAAATTCAAGTTAATACAGAGAGAGTTATTAGACATAGATAAATTTTATCGCCCATCGCCGTACTCGAACCCCAACCTGCTGCGCCGGACTCTGGAAACGCTGACCGCTACACCACCGTGATCACTGCTAGAGGAGCGCGCAGCTGCCTTATGAAGATGTACCCAGCGTTGTATGCATTGTGGAACGTCTTGTTCAACATTTCGTACCTTGTTTACATGGAAAACTAAATAAATGTCATCTCAGGTTGTTCATCAAACTAAAGATTCAATATTATATGTATTCAAATTGAGTTGTTTTAAGAGTAGGCCTACTCTTGTTCATATTTAAATTGACCAAAGAGAATCAAGCCCATATATCTAAATGGTATGAATTAAATTGACGGAAAGTGATTAGGAGCTCAGTTTGGATTTGTATTTATTATTAATTTTACCAGTTACACACGGGCAGACGGACAGACAGTAAAGTAATCGCTAAATTTAAGCCTCTCTCCCTACTTTGATATAGGCCTACACCAAATATTCCCTATTGGCCATTTTTTTTGTAAAGCCTAAAACAAAAAACAGATATAGTTTATCAATGATCATCTGATATTTTCAAAACTTACTATTTTTATTTTTGGGTTTAATAGTAACTAGTAAGCCTTATATAGGCCTAGATGATTACAGATAAATTAATTACTTATACCCCGGACATATCCCTGCTCATAAATTTTGGTTTGAAGGATGATTTTTGTTTCTATTACTTGGAAAAATTTTGTCGTTAATATCTTGCATTTATATAATATATTTCTTCCACCTATTCGTACCGGCGGAAGAAAAAAATCGTAAGTGCAATTTTCCAAGTATGTCAGTTTGTAGACAAGAGTATGTGTTACAAATAGAAAAAAATCTGCCTTTCAACCAAAAAATTACAAGCAGGAATAATTATTATTATGTCTGGGATAAACGTGTCATAATTTTTACTGTAATCGTCTATAGGTACTGGTCGTACTGCTCAACCCAAAAATAAATAACAAATAGTTTTGGCAATGTCACAATATTATGATCATATTATTGATAAACTAAGATTTAGGAAAATTTTAAATATTAATTAAGCCGATTTATTTGCTGTAGTTCTACAAACATACAATATGACATATTATTTATTTGTAATGAATATATTTCTATTTAAAGAGATTTTTCGTTTTCTTCCATCTGCGTCAAGTATGTGAAATTTGCACTACGAAACGGCAAGTGCAAAGGCATATTACAGATACATGACAGCATTATCGACAGCGGATTAATTCTGCATATTGCAATGAAATTAATGACCGTATTTATAAACATGTTTGAAATTAATTTAAAAATTATGTCGATTGCATGCAATAATCAAAGTATTATTTTGGAAACCCTACGTGGAGTATTCGGTATCGGAATGATATATAATAATATATTATCATAATATTAATATTATCAAATAATAAGTTTAAATGATACTAAAATGATATACCTTGAATGTGAGAGCGTCAAATTCCTTAAATCGACGAAGAAGAGCGAGAATGATTAGCGTAACATGATGAAATTGACAATAACATTATTCCTTTTAATCCATCATCAAATGTGTTATATACTCTCATTAGATTACCGCGGTTGTGTGCTTATGGCCATAGGCGGGCCGCCTACTGTCGCCGACTGTCGGAAGTGTGCTTATGGGCCATAGGCGGGCCGCCTACTGTACGCCAACTGCGGCTTGTGTGCTTATGGGCCATAGGCGGCCCATCAACGCAAAACTTTGCCATCACTTTGCCGCTGATGGCCATAAGCGCACACATTTTCTGTGTTACTTGGGATGGGGACGATCTTTATGCCCCGTGACCTTGGAGGATTTTGATTCAAAAAAATATTGGCCATTATTGACGTACTCGACAGCCTTTTCTGTAAATTCTCTATGTTTTGTTTTGTACTTGGGCAAGTATTTTGGTCAAAATATGTGATTACCAAGATGGGGTGTGATTTTGAAATGTATATTTTTGCGTGTCTGAGGGTGTATTTGGGCACAGTTTCAAGACACGATGTATAAAGGGGCATTTTAGATTGGTACGATGCTCTAGTATCTATATCGAGAAAAAAATAAGCAGGTTAAAGCCAATTTAGGGAAATTTTCCAAAACACCAATTTTGCCAATTTCTGGATCAAAAAAATTTAAAAATTCGTGTAAAATCACAGTTTCAAGATATAATTTTTTAAACGGTCATTTAAGTGTAGTATTGTGCTGTATATCACGTGGTAAAAAAAAAATTGTTTTTTTTTAGCCCCTTTAAGGTAATGGTGATGTATTGTTTTCTGAAAGAAAAAGTTGAAAGAGTTAGCCAGAATCCATAGAATAAAGGTTTTAATTTAATATGAGTTTTTTTTTAGGTTAACAAGTAACAATTAACAAGTAACAAATAACAATAGAAACTTGACAACATTCACCTATTATGCATTCAAAAAGCACTTGCAAAGGAAAAGTGGTCCTACGCAAACTAAAAATTTACACAAAAGCTCATCCATCAACGCGGCGGGACTTAGCGTTTTCCTAGTTATTATAATAGCGCCATCAAGATTATTTTATGTATAGTTTATTGTATAGTTCTGTTTTTGTTAGTTGTGGTATATTATTCAGTATTATTAGTTTAGGTAGTGATTTTATCATCTTTAATGATGTTGTATTTGATACTGTATTTAACTTGGACATTGTATTTGATTAGATATTGTATTAGTGTAACAAGTACTCACGTACTATGGGGCAGATGCTCTTTCTGTCATTCTCGCATTTATTTGTAATGTAACATGTTCAAATGTTGTATAAATAAATGCAAATATATAAATAGAATGTAAATCTTTTACCAAACTATTTTAGCAAGCCAAAGTGGGAAGGCCGGAAGGTCATCACAAAGCACTGCAGGGTTACTTAGAGATTCAGTGGACGTTGTAAGGACAAACTTGGATTGTAAAACCTACATTTTAACCCCTTGGGGCTAAAACCTTGCAAATGAAACAACATGGCTTTAGAACGAAAAGGTCTATATAGATGAGGCAGTGGCGTAGGAACCGGTGGGGGGCAGGGGTGCAATGCCCACCCCAAGTTTGGCCTAAGGGGTGGGGGGTGGGGGTCGGGGGGGAACTAACATGAGTATTTCCGTACTGTTCGACACCTTGGTAAAACGAATATGTAATTGCCTGTATGTTTCGTCATTACATAAAAAAAATGCGCCACTTCACGTTCATTTTTTTAGTTTTTAGATCGCAGATAGTTGCTGTAAACTATCGTTTACAGACAGTCCTAGTGGAGTTAAAACATGGGCGAAATAACGGGAGTAGGGTGAAAAAAAATCCCCTTCTCCCCCAGGGGCCCAAAACCCCAGCTTCCGCCCCAAAAAATTGCTAATGGATTCCCACCCCCCCCCCAATTTTTAAAAACGTTCCGAGCCCTGGATGAGATCCCTTATAGAATTCTAGAAAGGCCTTTGCTGCATTGACCACTCAATTTGCTATCCAAGTGAGCGTTGTACGGTAGAAGAGGTTGTTTTGGACTGCTAGCTGCAAGCTTGTAGGGTAGAAGGGGTTTGCTTGGACGGGTATTTAAAGCTTTTGTATGTTTAGAAGGGTTCTTGGACGGGTAGCTGCAAGCGTTTTATGGTAGAAGGGTTTGCTTGACTGTAGCTGCAAGCGTTGTATGGTAGAAGATTTGCTTGGAAACTGTAGTGCAAGCGTTTTTATGGTAAAAGGGGAGGTTGCTTGGACGGGTACTCAACGTTTGTAGGGTAAAAGGTTGCTTGGCTGGTGCTGCAACGTTGTAGGGGGTAAAGAGGTTTTGGGATGGTAGCTGCAAGCGTTGTTGGAAAAAGAGGTTGCTTGGACTGGTAGCTGCAAGCTTTGTATGGAGAAGAGGTTGCTTGGATGGTACGCACATCAAAAACGTACTTTTTTTTGTGGCTCTTTGGTCTTGTGGTTAAGTATCTGCTTCCCAAGCAGAAGATCCAGAGATCGTTTCCCCTAAAGTCAGAAGTTTTTAAATTCTGTTTGGTTAAGTCCATAGTTCTTGTCTAGGGGTTTGTAAAAGGGACTTTTGGCCGTCCTAGCAAAACGAAGCCATATAAATTTCAGAGTTTTCTGATCGGCCTTGTTGTTCTGGCGTTGATCCCGAGTGTTCGCACTGTTCAAAACACTATTGCTATATTTTCTATTAAAATATCGACTTTGGTTGGTTATCCTCACTCGTCGTTGCGTCGGGGCCTGAGGTTTGGCTTTGTCGCTTTGATTAAAGTCCCCCACTGAAAATCAGTTTATAACTGAGTGGGTAGCTCTAATTTTTTTTATTTTTTATATTTAATTCGTTATAAATAAGTATAAATCATCCCAATTCGGGGCAGCGCAATGTCAACATGTTCCAGTAACCACTTAGTGTTAGCATTATGATATGTTTTAATTTAACTTGCTCTGATTGAAATTTACAATGACAAATAACTATTACTATATCACTGTAGTACTAAAATCTAATGTTGACATGCTGTATTTAAAAAATATATATGCATATTATAGTTAGCCAATACTATGAAAAACTTAAATAACTACTATTCAGAGCTAAAATGTCCATTCCTGATGGTCCTATGGTTAAGACGCCTTTTCTGGAATGGGGGAGATCCGTGGTTCGATTCCCGGTTGGGGCGGACCTTTTTTATTTCTGAATTGTAGTACATAATAAAAAGTATCTAAGTATGCACATAGGAACTGAAAAAATAGTAGTCCAAATTTTTATCACTGAGGATAGAATGTTGCTACATTTATTAGGCCCCGAAGCCTTTTATTAAATTTTTTGGAAACGCTTAAGTCCCACCGCGTTGATGATGAGATTTTTAGCGTTTTTAGTTTTCGTGGGATATCTTTACTTTTGCAAGTGCTTTGTTTGTTGCCTACGCCCTTGTAGGTGATTGTTGTCAAGTTTCTATTGTTTCTTGTCAATTGGTATATTTACCGTAAAAACTTATATTAAAAGCTTTATTTCTATGGATTCTGGCTAACTTTTTCAAACCTTAATGTCCATGTAAATATGAACGTTGTAGCCCCCCCCGTTTTGGTCAGAATTGGCCCAAATGGCACGAAATATCGCACAAAAAATCAAAAACTTTATTTAAAAGCTTTATTTCTATAGATACTGTCTAACTTTTTCAACTGTTTTCTTTCAAAATGTACTACATCACCATAACCTTTAATGCCCATGTTATAATATAAACGTTGTAGCCCCACCCTTTTTGGTCAAAATTGGCCCAAGTGGCCGAAAATATCGCACAAAAAATCGAAAAAAATGGGAAAAGAAACGATTTTTCATGAGAAATTTTTTTTTCGTTGTACCCAAAACGGGGCAAGTCTAAGTTCGAGTTTTCCCCGAAGGTCCTGTAAAATTTTTTCTTTTAAGATGGGCATATGGCTTTTTCCCTTTTTAGAGAGCAAAAAAACCCGGAAAAAAATAAAAAAAAAAAAAAAAAAAAAAAAACACCTGAGGCAAAATTTTTTTTGGGGGTCATTGAAATTGAAGTCTTCGCTTCACTCCTTCGCTCACCCAAAAAATTTTTATAAAATAACACCAAAAAGAAAGTATGTTTTTATAAATTTTTGTGATAAAAACTTAAAATTTTAAAAAAAATACTAACTGGGGGGTTAAAAAAAGAAACTTTTCGGGGAAAAATTTTAAATTCGTTAGTGATTTTTTTTACTTTTGCCACCCTATTTTGGACTCCCGAGCTTTTTTTTTTTTAATTTCTGGGGGGAAATAATAAACTTTCAACATTTTGGGTTTTAAAATTTTAAGAAGATTTCCTTGATTAGTGTTTTTTGGAGGAGACTAGGGATTTATGGGGCTGTTACGGGGTATAAAGGGAACGTTGAATTTTGGGCGGTGTCGATTTTTTTCATTTGGGGTGTTTATTGTAAAAGTACATTTCTCTTTAGGATTTTTATCATATAAATATGGCGGGATCTATATTGATTTAGTCTTTTAATTGGATTCCCCCGTCCGCGGGGCGTTTGGGGGGGGGAAAAGTGCGTATATAGGCCGAGCATACGAAACCAAGGGGACGTGGGTTCGAGCCCCACATAAGGCTTTGGGTTTTTTTGTAATTGCCCTTTCCCATTATTCTCTATCCCCACTCATCTCTCAAAATTAAAAAATCGCAATGATCCCTTTTAATTTAAAGGGCCATTCCACTTTTTTTTTTAAAAATAAAGTGCGTTTTAAACCCGGTTGGGTTCCTTTAAATCCCCGAAACTAAGGGACTCTGGCAATCGTCGTCGGGCCTTGCCCCCTTTCCCCCATACCCCTGGCTAGAGGGGGTTTTCATTATAAACCAACGGTTGACGCGCCCTTAAACCCCCAAAAAAACCAAAAAAAATGACGGGGTTTTGGGTTTTTGGTTGGTGGAAGGAATTTCCCACCCTTTAAGGGCTAAAGGGGAAGATGCCGGGTTTCCCAGCCATAGGAATTGATTGAGGTCTTTATTTAAAAGCGTGTTTAAGGGCTATGAAACCTTATCTTCCATCCGGTTTAAAATTGCATTACTTTTTGTATGGCGTTTGGGATAAAAAAGCTGTTAGGTATGTGCCCATGTTAATATGTTCTCACGTCGCCCACCCATCCCCTATGCTAGATTGGCGCAAAATACCCCTAAATTTAAAAACCCAAATCATAAAAATTTTAAACATATCAATCCCAAAGGGAAAAATGTTCCCGGGGCCCTCAACACTGGGGGGCCCTCTCTCACTGGACGCGCCCTGCCGGGTGTGTTGTCATAAATTTCCAAGTTTTTTTATGAACAGGGGGCGTCCATAAATATGTCAAAAAAACCCTTTTTTTTGGGGGGGGGGTTTTGCCCCTTTGTGACTCCATACAAAACCGGCCCCAAACTTGAAGGTGAGATGGGGGCAATCGTTTGCCCCCTTTTGGGCAAGAACGAAGCTTGCGGGCCCAAAGTTTTCCCGCTACGAGACTGGGGTTTGGGAACTTCCTCTGGTTGAAGGCTCTCAACATAAGGGCATGAAGGATTTTTAAGAAACTTCTTCGGGATTCAATAAAAAAGATTTTTCACACTTTCATTTTTTTTCACCCTTGAAACCTGTATTTTTTTAAAAGGTATGTTTTTTTTTAAATCATTATTCTTTTAAATTAAAATGCTGAAACGGATATTTTTTGAGGGTTTAAAATTAAATATTTATTTAATGGGGCATGTTAATTAAAACCTTTTAATTTGTTATTTTGTTGGATAAAGCGGGGGCAAAGATTCCTTTTTCACTACACTGGAAAAAAAACCCGGAATTTTTTTTTTTGGGTATTTTTTTTTTTTGTTTGTCCACACGATTCCGGCAAAAACCAAATACCCCAAATTTGGGCAATGAAATTTTTCGGGGGTTTCGAATCTCTAAACTTAGAATGCCACGTTTTTGAGCGAAATGGGAAAAATTATTTCTCTGAAAATCGAAATTTTTAACGGTTTTTTCGTTTTTTTAAAAAATTTCTTGGGACTTGCTTTATGTTTAATTCGTTTTTGAATTATTTTTGCCAAAACCTTTTTATTTTATAAATTAAGGGAGATATTCGTTTGAAATTTTTGAGCCCATTGAAAAAATTTTTTATCAAAAAAATTAAAATTTTCGGGTTTTTTTCATTTTTTTAAAAAATTCCCTTTGACTTTAACCCAAACAGTTTTTCCCGATTTTAATAAATTTTTTCACAAAACCCTTTAATTTTATAAATTTTATATTTGGTTTAAAATTTTGGGACCAATCGGAAAATTATTTTTTTTAAAAAATTTTCGAAATTTTTTACCTTTTTTTTTTCTTTTTTTAACAATTACGTTTAAATTTTTTTTAAAAAAAAGTTAATTTTTAATTTAATTAAATTTTTTAATTTTTAAAAAATTTAAACCCTTTGGGTGATGTTTTTTCCCACAGAACAACGAAAATCCGCAAAACCGACAGGGCAGCTCAATGCAAAAATTACGCTCATCCAAACAACGGGGGGGGATTTTAAGGGGTTTTCCTATTTTTAAATGTTTTTTTTGGGGGCCCTATTGGGGGTGTTTTTTTTAAAATTTTTTTGTTTACCTTTTTTTTTTTAAATTTATCCCAAAGCACATTATTGTTATTTTAATTACCTCTTTAACTTACAAACAATTTAAACAAAATTTCCCTGTGTTAAAGGAAAATGCTGGGTGGTAAAACAGCCCCAATATAATGCACCATTTTTTTCATTGAACAATAATTATAAAAAAAATACTCCTGCAAAAATGAAAACCTTATTTTTCACAGCTTTTTACATACCCCTAAAATTGAAAAAATTTTTATCAGAAAAGTGACAAATTTTTTTCCCGAAAGTGATTGACGATAGGTAGCGGGGGGGGGGGGGGTTATAATTTACCAAAAAATAGTATCATAGAGAAAATAACCCCCTCCGGGGAAAACGCTTATCTCCCCCGGGTCTAATTACGGGTTTTATTTTGGGGTTTTCCCCAATGAAAAAGGGGGGGGGGGCGAGGGGGGGGGGGACAACGGAATAGCCAAAGCGGGGTTTCCCCGCCTTTGGTTGCGTAATGCATTGTTTTGGGCTGATGATTGCCTAAACAAACCAAAATTTGGGGAAAACTAAAATTTTTGTGTGGATACCAAATTTTTTTTGTTTTTTTTCCGCATTCTCTTCGGGCTATAAGTTGGTTTAAAAGGGTAAAAACAGGTACGAAAAATTTTTATAGTATTAAATTTATATATTTTTTTTTTGTTTATGAATAAATAAAATAAAAAAAATAAATTGTATTTTTGAGTCCCACCCCCTCATTTTTATCACCCGATTTTCGTGGGGGGCAGTAAATCAAAAAGGGCCCCCCCTTTTGGCCCCGACGCAATCGACGATGGAAACGATAACCAACCCCAAAAACGTATTTTGAAAGGGAAAAATAGCAATCAGTGGAAAGGACAGTGCGACAACCCCCCCGGGTCAACGCCAGAATCAAAAAGGGCCCATTCAAAAACAACCCCTGAATTTAATGGGAATCTATTTCACCCACGGGAGTGTTTCCCGAAAAAATGACTTGAGACGGGAAATAGGGGCGGCTCCAAATTAAACCGGGGTTTTCAAACTCCTAAAAACAAGAAATGATGGATTGAAGTCCTAATGGGTCCCCCTGGCGGAATCGAACCCCGGACCTTCTGCATTGGAAGCAGATACGCTTAACCAAAAGATCAACGAGCCAAAACCTAGGACGTTAGTTATTAAATAAATGGTTTCCCCCCAAAATAAAAAAAATTTTTAAAAAAAAAAAAAAAAAAAAAAGGCAGCCAAGCTCTCCTTCCAAAGTCTTCGGCTGTGAATGCTGTGAAAAAAGAAGTTGAGCAAAGCAAATTTATTCTTTTTCCCCCTTTGTTTTCGGGATTGAAAAAAGTAAGATCATTTCGCCTGTTGACGAGCGGGCCCAAACCAACCATTTTTTGTGGTAAAAAAAGTAAAAATTTTTAAAATCAAAAACATAAAAAATAAAATTTGGGTATTGATTTTTTACGAGGGGCTCTAAAAATTAATGGCCAAATAATTTTTTTTTTATTTTAGTTTAAAATTTTTACATTTTTTAACCACGAAAATGGTTGGCTTGGTGCTCGTCAACCCGGGGAAATGATCTTAAATTTTTCATGGGGAAACTAGGGGGAAAAAAATGAAAACTTTTTTCAACTTCTTTTTTCTAAAAGCATTCACAGCCAAGACTTTTGGAAAAGGGGAGCCCCCTTTCTGCCGTTTTTTTTTTTTTTTTACAAATTTTTGTATTTTGGGGGGGTAAACACATCTTTTTTGTTTTTGTTCAAATCAAAGGGGTGAAAAACTAAAAACGTTTTAAAAGGGGGGTGCAGTGCCTTTTAAAACGATTGTCCCAGAAACAAAAGCTATCCTTTTTTTTTTTGTTTTTCAATCTGTTTTGGCCAAAAACCTGTTTTTTTTAAAAAAGGTTTCCCCCAAAGGAAAGTCGTCTTGGGTGTTTGTGTGCCTGATTTTTTTCAAAAGGGGAAAATAACACATTGACAAATAATTTTTTTTCAAAATTTAAAAAATAAAAAATTTTATTAAAAAACGACCTAAAATTTTTCCCAAATTAAGGGTGGTAGGGAACAGTGGGGGGGTGGGGGGGGAAATATCGCCCTTTCCTCCTGGCGGATTATTATTTTTCATATTATTATGTACCCTTATTTCAAATTTTTTGATGATAACTCAATTTGGTGCCTTCGTGGAAAACAAGGTAAAAAAAAAAAACTATTAGGGATGGGGGTTACAAAAAAAGTGGTTTTGGAAATGGGGAAAAAGGCCCCATTGGGTTAAAACAAATTAAAAAAAAATTTACTAATTTTAATAAAATTCAATTTTGGGGTTTTAAACTAAAGAATTTTTTCCCAAATTTTTGGGGGTGATTTAGGGGTTTTTGGGGGGGGAATATGCTTTCCTCACGCGAAAATTTTTCATATTAGTATGTACCATCAGACAAATTTCATGCTGAAACTCTTTTTGCTTCATAAAGAATGCTGGAAATCAAAATTTAAAAAAAAATTAACTATAAGGGATGGGGGGTTTTTAAAAAAAGGGGTTTTTGGAAAAGAGAATTACCGATTAAGTAAAAAAAACCCTTAAAAACCCTAATTTTTAAAAAACAATTGGAAAAAAACATCAATTTTTGATTAGAGCTATGAATTATTCCCAAATTTTTGGGATGTTTGGGGGTGGAATATGCTTTTTCCCCCGGGGGTTTTTTTCATATTTTTTTGTATCATCAAGTCCCCCTTTTCATAATGATAAATCTTAGGTTGGGCCCCTTTATGGTGAAAGCGGGAAAACAAGGGAATAAAATAAACTTTGGGATGGGGGGGTTTCAAAAATTGGGTTTTTGGAAATGAAAAAATAGGCCGATTGGGTTAAAACACATTAAAACATAATTTCTAATTTTTAAAAAAAAACTCAATTTTTGGGTACGCTATTAATTATTCCAATTTTTTGGGGATTTTTTAGGGGGGGTTGGGGGGTGGAATATCGTTGCCTCTCGGGGAAATTTTTTTTTCTATTAGTATTACCATCATGAAAAATTTCATGCTGATCATCATGTCAATTTCATTATGATAAACCCCAATTTGGGGACCTTCATGGGAAAGCGGAAAACAAAGGGAAAAATAATATAACTATTAGGGATGGGGGTTGACATAATTGGTTTTGGAATTTAGAATAGGCCGATTTTGGGGAAAAAAAACAAATTTAAAACAATTTAGTAATTTGAAAAAAAAATTCAATTTTTTGGGTTTTGAGGGAAAGAATTTTTCAATTTTAGGGGATGATTTAGGGGGTGTTAGGGTGGAATATCGCTTGCCTCCGGCGGAAAATTTTTTTTCATATTATTTTGTACCATCATGACAAATTTTATGCTGATAATACTCTTAGGTGGCTTTTTTGGGGAATTCCCGGAAATCAAAGGGAAAATAATATAAAAATATAAAGGATGGGGGGTTTAAAAAAATATGTGGTTTAGGGAAAAGAGAATAGGCCGATCGGGTTAAAAAAACATAAAAAATAAATTTTTAAAAACTATTTTTAAAAAAACACCAATTTTAATTTTGGCTATATTATTTCAATTTTTTTGGGGTTTTTTGATTTTGATATTTTTATTTTGATTTTGGGGTGGTTTTATCCCCTTTTCCTCTCGCCGGGAAATTTCTTTTCATATTATTATTATTATTATTATTATTATTATTATTTTTCTATATTATTAAATTTTTTATTTTTTATTTTTTATTATTATTTTTTTTATTAACAAATTAACTGGTTTGGGGGCATTTCGCCGCGTCGATTCTGCTTTTATTGCGTTTTTACGTTTCAAACCCAAATGTGTGGGCTATCCCCCAGAAATCAAAAATAAAATTTAAAAATTCTAAAATTAAGCCAAAACAAAGGGTTCCCCTAGAAAAAAAAAATAACAACAAAAAAACAAACAGTTACCAAAGATCAGGGGTCCGCCCTTTTATAAAATTTCATTACATTCTTAAAGAATTTTTTTTCACAAACCCGATCAACCTCACATTTTTATTCATTAAATTTTAATGGGAATTTTATGAAGGGGGAGCCTGATCATGGTAAATTTTTTTTTTTTTGTTTTTTTGGGTTGTTTGGTTTTTTTTGTTTTTTTTTTTTTTTCCCCCCCTTTTGGGT
>JAMZAV010015007.1:0-11312 GCA_024449915.1 Sweltsa coloradensis | reverse complement strand
ACCTCCACTCGTCGCTGGGACCATGCCCCCTTCCCTTGACGACCCCCCCGGCGACGATGCAATGACCACGAACGATTGACAGACGATGACACCCGCGACGTGAGAAACCCCCCTTCCTCCCCTTACCCTGGCTGGTTCTGACCAGCATGGGCCCTCCTCCACTCCCCTTAGGCTAGAGTGGTGCAATCTGACCTACGGTCTGACGCCGTCCTTATCCAATAACAAACCAACAAGAAAACCCAAATCATCGACGATCGCGACGTGAGAAACCCCCCTTCCTCCCCTTGACCGTGGCTGGTTCTGGCCAGCATGGGCCTCTCCTCCCCCCACCCCTAGGTCTAGAGTGGTGCTTATGACTACGGTTGACGCGTCTTATCCAAAAAACCAAACGACGAGACGAGAATCCCTCCCTTAGGCTGGTTTGAAGCACCTCCCCCACCCCAGGTAGGTCTTAGTCGGTTGACGCGCCTATCAAATAAACCAAACCAAAAATCATCACCTAGGCTAGTGAGGCGCATTATGACCTAACGGTTGACGCGCCCTTAAAGTTAATGAATAATAAATCAATGAAATCATTGTCACTTCAACTCAACTCTCCCCCAGAAGACAAAGTGGCTCGTGAGGAACTAATGTCTGCCATGACGCCGACCATGTCACAGGCCGTTCTTCCGGGGACTCACGCGCTGCGTAGCGCACGGAGAGGAAGCCACCTGATGCAGTTGCGTCATTACTCATTACCTACTCTCTTCTCTTCTTGGGATTATTAATTACGATCTGACACAAACCGTGAACCGTTTGCTAATTAACAGCGGCGCTTTTTAACAAACAGCTGGAGAGTTATTTGTTAGAATCATGCACATTCGACTATAGTGCGAGCTCTGGCAATCGTCGTCGGGGACACTTTCCCCATTCCCTTGACGACCTCCCCGACGAAAATGTCAAATGAAAATGACATTATGAACGATGACGATGACAAAGACGATGACGTCCGCGACGTGAGAAACCCCCCCATTCCGCTCCTTACCCGTGACTGGTTCTGACCTGTATGGGCCTCTCCTCCCCAAATCCCCTAGGCTAGAGTGGTGCATTATGAGGTTCGACCTAAAGGTTGACGCGTCCTTAATCCAAATAAACCAAAAACAGAAGAAAAGAGTGCATTTAAATCGGCATTATTAATGATGGCCACAAAGAAAATGATACAAAACATTTAGACCCCATTATAAGTGAATAAAATATGTGGAAAAACCAATGAAATTATTTGTTCCACTTTCTGTAGTATTGTCCCCCCCCCCCCCCCGTCAGAGCATGATTCGTAAAAGGCGAGAAAAGTCCCTAAGTCCATCTCGCAAACATTAGCTGCTATAATTATAGGGGAGAATATTACTCCGAGAAACTAGGCCTATATAGAGGCAAGTTCTGGAGGTCGTCGTTGGAGACCCCCCGTCCCCCCTTCCATTGACGACAAATATGAAAATACAAACTATGACAGAAACGATGACGACCGTGACGTGAGAACCCCCCCTTTCCTCCCCCTAACCCTATTAGCTATAGTTCTGAACAGCATGGGATTATCCCAATAACACCTAGGCTAGATCAATGCATTATGTCCTAACGGTTGTCGCGCCCTTAATCCAAATATCACAAACAAACGTAAAGATCAATAAATCAATACTCAAATAAAAAACTAAAACATCGTTAGATTAACCCACTTTATCACAGACGGACCAATATAGTTTCTCACGTCGTCTTAATTTGCTTATTGCCTCGGGGCCTACAGGGTTGGCTTGGTCGCTTTGATTTAAAGTCCCCCACTGAAAATCAGTTCTATAACTGAGTGGGTAGACTCTAAATACAATTTATTTATTTATTTTATTTATTTACACTCTTCAGGGAATGTTTCGCTTACACCATCATTTCAAGAGACATCCTCCCAACTAATAAAGTTCTCTATCTCAACCTCGGGTTGGAGAAGCTCATTATCAACGTTTACCTTAACTGTCACTTTTGTGGCTAACTAGCCAAGGCTGTTCCCTTTCAATGATTTGTTGGTCAACAGTTTGCTTGTGAAAGAGTGTTAGGCCTGCTCGTTTCCTTCAATTCTTCTTTTTATGCCGGTTTGTTGGCTACTCCACGGGGCCTGAGTTCTGGTTCGAATCCTAGTTTAGGCGTGGAATTCTCTCGGAGCTCATATATCTGTATATAATGTTCACTCAACCATTACTCTTGATAACCGCTATGCCAATTCGTTATTTTTTTAAATTTGAATCATCTATAATTATAATTATTTTATTTTTGCCTTTCATTACTTCTCCAGTCTCAAGACACGAATCTATTATTTTTATTAAATTATTTGCTTTACTATACCCTTTGAGTCTCATTCCTTGTTAGCACCCCCGTCTGTATAGGTGGGGGTAGAATTTCCACCAGAGTATTTTTATGATGGTCTTAAGGGGAGGAAATGGCAATTAAAGTCCTCTCGCAATATCCCGGGTAGAACAGTTTATATTATTCCCCGAAATTAGAGGCGAGCTCTGGCGGCGTAGTCGGGTTAAAAAGTGGGAAAATATTTTACGCCCGAAACAAGGTGCGAGTTCTATATAGTAGTCGTCGTCGGGGATCCCATCCCCTTCCAAAGATGACCTCCCCGACGACGACGACGACGAACGATGACAAAAGCGATGAAGACTACGACGTGAGAACACCCCTACATCTACTCCATACCCAATGCTGGAACTGACCAGCATGTCTGGGTCCGGGGTAGAATAGGGCCCCGAGCATGGCCCCCCTGCTAATCGAAAGGCTTCAAAAGAAAAGTCCCCCTCGAAACATCACTAGAAGAGCGGATCTTCCCCCGAAATAGAGGCGAGCTCCCCGGGAATCGTCGTCGGGGACCCTTTCCCCCTTCCCTTGACGACCCCCCCACGACAATGACAAGACAAACGAATGATGACAAAGACATGACGCTGCGACTGAGAACCCCCCCCCCTTTCCCTTTCCCTTTCCGAGGCTGATTCTGACCAGCATGGGCCCCCCCTCTTTCCCCCCCCCTTAGGCTAGAGTGGTGGGGATTATGACCTAACGGGTTGACGCGTCCTTAATCCAAATAAACCAAAATCTCCCCCCCCAACCCCTCCTAGGTTAGAGTGGTAAATTATGACCTAACGGTTGACGCGTCCTTAATCCAAATAAACCAAAAAAAACTCATCTCTAAGTAACCTCCCACTACCTCCCTTTTATAAACAACCACCTGTATCCCATCGAGTATTCACCCATCCCTGGACGACCTCCCCGACGACGACGACGCGACGACGACAATGACACCACATACGATGACAAACACGATGACGACCGCAACGTGTGGACCCCCTTTCCTCCCCCTACACGTCCTCCCCATATCCCCTAGTCTAGAGTAGCGCATTATGATCTAACGGTTGACGAGCCCTTGAACTTAATGAATAAAAAATCAGTATCGCCGGTCGCCGCCGACATCCATCCTCTTCCCTACATCCTCCTCTCTCAGCTCCTCATATACCCGCTTATCATCCCAATTTCAAATTCTCCTACTCCCATCTTCCCACAAAGACATCCTCTTCCTTGCTTCCTCATCCTCCCGTCTCCCGGGACACAGAGTCATTCCCCGGGGACCACACCCCCAACCGCGGGTTCCACAACCCCCCCCTCATCCTTTCATCCTCCCAGTCTCACCGGCGACACAGTAGTCATCATCGGCGACCACACCCCCCGACGCGGGTTCCAACCTCACCCCTCATCCCCTCATCCTCTCAGCCACCGGCGACACATAGTTATCGGGACCACACCCCAGACCCCCCCCCCCCCCCCCCCCCCCCCCCTCCCCCCCCCTTCCCTCCCCCCCCTCCCCGCGGGTTCCACAACCCCACCCCTATCCTCTCATCCTCCCACTCACCGGCGACACAGTAAATCATCTCGGGACCACCCCCTCAGACCCGGGTTCCACAACCCACCCCACCTCTCATCCCCCAGTCTCACCCGGGACCAGTAGTCTCATCGCGACCACCCCTCAGACCGCGGGTTCCCCAACCTCACCTCTATCCTCTCATCCTCCCCGTCTACCCGGGGACACGTAGCATCATGGGGACCCACCCTCAGCCCCGGGGGTTCCACAAAACCCCCCTATCCTCTCATCCTCCCCGTCTCACCCCGGGGACACCGTATTTATCATCCCCCGACCACCCCCCAGACCGCGGGTTCCCCAACCTCCCCCTCCTTTCATCCCCCAGCTCACCGGGGGACACAGTAGTCATCATCGGCGACCAACCCTCAGACCCCGGGTTCCAAAACCCCACCCCGATCCTTCATCCTCCCAGTCCACGGCGACACATAGTCATCATCGGCGACCCCACCTCAGACCGGGCCAAACCCACCTCCCATCCTCTCATCCCCCCCAGTCTCCCCCGGGGCACAGAGTCTCATCGCGCCACCACCCTCAGACCGCGGTTCCACAACCCCACCCCCATCCTCTCCCCCCCAGTTCACCGGCGACCAGTATTATGGGGACCACACCCTCAGACCGCGGGTTCACACCTCACCGCATCCTTCATCCTCCCATCTCACGGGACACAGTATCATCATCCCCCCCCGACCACCCCTCGACCGCGGGTTCCACAACCTCACCCCTCATCCTCTCATCCTCCCAGTCTCACCGGCGACACAGTAGTCATCATCGGCGACCACACCCTCAGACCGCGGGTTCCACAACCTCACCTCTCCCGTCGTTTGTTCGTAGTGTTAACGGTAACGTGTTCCGACATGCGAGCACGCGCGCTCAAGAGTAACCGACATTGTTGTGCCATCTCTTAGCTTACCTTACCGACCGACATATCGCGACAAACAAACCCAAGGATTTGCATAGGAATATTCACAAAAACAGTCTCATCTCCTGTTATTTTCTTCGATGAGCCATTACAGATGAACTTCACACGATTGATGTGGTTGGGAACGGAGCGTCCATCACTAGATCGTTAACGGTGTAATGGTGAGGTTTGACATTTTCACCGGTGTAGCGGACTTGTGGATACGGACTGGGAAGCAATCATTGACGAACTGACAAAATACTTTTGAAGTGCATTAAATTTAAGTTTTTTTTTTAGATAGCCCGACGACGAAGACGTGAGAATTACTAGGGCGTTTTAACCGGTTAGGTCCTGTGATATTGAAAGTTAATTAAATGAGTTTATGGTGTGTTTGATGGTTATTGCTTTCTAAGTTTATAAAAGGAAAGAAAATGATTGCGACGGGAAAGAACGTACGTACTAGCTAGGGTCTTTCCTTGCCTGAAAAAAACGATTTGCTTCTTAGAATTTGATATAGTGTTGATTTAATTTTTGACACATGACGTGCCTTCAACCGTACATTCCCCTATCTGGGCCAGGGGTAGAAATCGGCCCAGCACAAAGCATGGCTCTGCTAATCGTCAAAGGCGATAAAAGAGATAGCTAGTATGTTGGAGGATTTTTATTTCCAAAACTTGCGGCGAGCTCTGGCCTGCGACGTGAGGAACCTCTCCTCTTACTCAACTTGGGCGTGAATGGTTCTGTTAGTAGCACGGTGCAGGTGTCCTCCCCACATCCATTAAACAATATAAGTAAATGGGCTCGAAAGCGGGGGACACGATTCACTCCCGAAAAAACTCAGTGCATTCACTTTTGCCGTCTTCAAGGAATCCAAAATGACCCACAACTATCGTTTTTTAACAATGTAGAACTTCTATTCAAAACAAATGTCCGTTTTCTCGGCATGGTGTTTGACAAAAAGCTAAATTGGAAAGTCCACGTGGTTGAGTTACGCAAAAAAATGCATGTTGAAAATCAACTTATTGAAAGTTCTCAGTAATACATCGTGGGGTGCAGATAGGACTTGCATGTTGAGAATCTACGGATCTCTAGTTTGCTCCAAGATGGACTATGGATGTTTCGTATACTCTTCAGCAAGTAACACAACCCTTAAACTTCTAGACACTGTCCACCATTATGGTCTTCGTTTTGCTCTTGGTGCATTTCGAACAAGCCCGGTAGTCAGCTTGTATGCCGAGTCAGGTGTGTCCTCCTTGGCAGAACGGAGAAACCTCTTGATGGGTACGTATGTAATGAAAATTAACGCTATGCCTAACCATCCAGCAAATCGGAATGTTTTTAACACGACATATGTCAGACACTTTGATAACAAACCCAAGGCATCTCTTCCAACGGGATTAAGATGTAAACTTTTGTTTAATCTTATAGAATTTCATCTGCCAAAAGTTTTTAATTTTGTATTTTGCAATAACCCGCCCTGGTTTACACCAGAGCCGATTATTATTATTGACCTTTGTCGTTTTGATAAAAACTCTACTTGCGATAGTGTATTCAAAATTAACTTTAGAGAGATTTGCCATGAACATCAAAGGTTTACTTTGGTATAGGGTACACACAACTACGTCAAAATCGAGGGAATGAGGGTATTCTCCGTTTTGAGCCCAACTGGTGGACAAGCAACCATCGGTTCGCAAGTGGACGCCTCTGAACGTCGCACAACTTATCACGCTCTAACTTTTATCCTATTCATTATTGGGGAAAAAACTTAAGAGCAATAATATTTGGCAAATATATCTTTCCTTCTAATAGCGATTACTTTGAATTTTTACACGGCGGTTAAGTTGTTATTTCGATGTAAAATTAAAATAAAATTTAAGACTTTTACTTTTTTTTTTATGAAATTTAATAAAACAACTTCAATTGACAAAAATCAGTGATCGGTTTTTTGACAAGACCCGCTTTCAAAAAATTCATCGACTGTTAACAAGAAATTAAAAAACTTTCTAGATAGAAAGTGAAACAGAACGAAAATTTATAGCATAGGGTAAACGCATTGTATGTGTTTTCATCTAAAATACGCGCTTTTAAACGTGCGGATGAGCCGTAAAAAAACTGCACGCTATGCTGTAAAATTTCGTTCTGTGCTTTTTCTATGAGAAAGTTTATTTATTTCTTGTCTAATTAGTTAGATGCATATTTAGAGAGAATTTTTTTTAAAATTTCCGATCAGTAGTTTTGTGTCAATTGAAGTTAAAAAGACTTAAAGATGTGATAATTTTGTCATTTATAATGCGTACATTGTTATAACAATCAAAACGGTTCTCTAAAAAAAAATCGAAATAATCGCTATTAGAAGAAATGATATGTTTGCTAAATGTTATTCCTCTTAAGTTTTGTCCAAATCATGAATATTATAAAAGTTAGAGCGTGATATTTGTTGACCCGTTCATCAGGCGTCAACTTGCAAAATGAGGATGCTTGTCCATCAGTAAGATCCCGCCCGAGCTGTGACGTCACGTGTGTGTTCCCTATTCACAGATGGCTCCAAAATTGACAACAAGGTTTGGGAAATTGCTTTTATTGCTCCACCTTAACTGAACGTTTCGGGTAAGCGACGTGTGTTCAGTTTTCACTGCAGAGTTATTCGCCATCCGTACACATTCTACGTTGTCGTTGTGGAGAATACCTTTTGTGTTCAGATAGTTTAAGTTCACTTCAAGCTATAGAATTTTCATGTATTCAAGTCATCATTTGGTACAAGACATCCAATTCTATTTAGAAAAACTAACCTCTAAGGGTTATATAATAGAGTTTTGCTGGATACCTGGACACGTGGGATAGAGGGAAATAAACACGCTGATAGGGTAAGGAAGTTCTCAGCGCCCGCGACGTTGATTTCAATCTAGTTCCCGTTCCAGATGTCAAGAGGGGATTCAAGCAAAGATTGTTGGATTAGCATCTTGCCCCGTCTGAGCCCGGGGTAGAATAGACCCAGAGCATGGCTCTGCTAATCGTAAAAGGCGTTTCAAGAGTGAAGTCCACCTCGCAAACATCAGCTAGTAAGCGGGGATTATCTTACTCCGAACCTAGAGGCGAGCCTGGCAATCGTCGTCGGGGACCTTCCCCCCTTCCCTTGACGACCCCCGGCGACGATGACAATGACACAACAAACGATGACAAAGACGATGAGGGACCGCGGACGTGAGAAACCCCCCTTCCGCCCCTTACCCGTGGCTGGTTCTGACCAGCATAGGCCCCTCCTCCCCCACCCCCCCTTAGGCTAGAGTGGTGCATTATGACCTAACGGTTGACGCGTCCTTAATCCAAATAAAAAAAAAGACAAGCATCTTGGGATGTGTTGCAAAATAACAAATTGCGTAGTGTGATGCCCACATTGACTAACAAAATTCGTCCACCTACGTCTCGACTCTCACGTAGAGAAGAGGTGGTATTGTCTATACTTCGTATAGGGCACACACGCCTTACACACGGATATCTCTTAACCAGAGAAAAGGTTTTTCCCATATATGACACATGTGATGTCCCTTTAACCGTACATCATATGCTAGCAGAATGTACCAAATTTTGATACTTGCGCATGCAATTTGATCTCTCCCAATCATATGAAAACTTCTATCATATGATAACGGCGACAAACTTTCCAAATTTTCATCCAAAGTAATCTATTTAACAAACTTTAATTAACTTCATACACATTTCTTTTAAATTAAATTTCCCCTACATAACTTTTGTTTTGCTATTACCTTCGTCATCATTATTTTTTGTTACTATACACTTGGAAAACTCTTAAATAATATAATAATAAACAATAATAATAATAATAATAATAATAATAATAATAATAATAAGAAGAAGAAAGAAGAAGAAGAAGAAGAAGAAGAAGAAGAAGAAGAAAAGAGAAGAAGAAGAAGAAGAAGAAGAAGAAGAAGAAGAAGAAGAAGAAGAAGAAGAAGAAGAAAAGAAGAAGAAAAATAATAATAATAATAATAGTAATTATAATTATAATAATAATAATAATCAAACACACCATTAACTCATCTAGTCAATTGTCATAAACACAGGCGGCGCAATATGACCTAACCGGTTGAAGCGCCCTAGTTTCTCACGTCGTCGTCGCACGTCTGGCCTATAGAGTGGCGCATTATGACTAAACGATTGACGCAGCTATTGCTATCACCATCATCACTATCATTTTCTGTAATTTCTTTATATATTTTTCATTTTCTATCATAATACTTAGGAAACAATAATAATCTGTCATTTTATTAACCTACACTACATCACAAGCAGAGGAATATGACCCAACTAGTTAAAGTGGCCTAGTTTCTCTCGTTGTCGTTACTGCTCTCTCCATTTTTTGTATGCATGATCGCGGGTACAATTTGGCCCAGAGTATGGCTCTGTTAATAATCGTAAAAGGCCAGAAAAGAGATAAAGTCCATCTCGCAAACATCAGCTATAACAATTAGGGGATTACTCCCCGAAACTAGGGGCGAGCTTTGGTAGTAGTCGTCGGGGACATTGCCCCCTTCCCTTGACGACCCCTCGACGACGATGACGACAATGACCCCACGAACGATGACAAAGAGAATGACACCGGGGGACGTGAAACCCCCCCCCTTTTCCTCCCTTACCCCGGGCTTTTTCTGAGCAGCAGGGCCCCTTCCTCCCCCCCCAGGAAGTGGTGTGCCCCTTTTTTAAATAGCATTTTTCTTTTCTTTTCTTTAAAGAATATCTTTTATTAATTTTCATTGTTTATAATTTTGATAGTTCACATTTAAAATTAACCCGTCGGGCCCCGGGATAGAGGGCCCCCAGAGCTTTGCCTGCAATCGAAAAAGGGGGGGGGGGAAAAGAGAAAAAGTCCACTCGAAAACATCAGCTAGAAAAGCGGAGTATCTTACTCCCCCGAAACTAGGGGCAGTTGGAAATCGTTGGGCCCTTGCCCCTTTTCCCTTGACCCCCCCCCGGCGACGATGACAATGACAAACGAACGATGGCAAAGAAGACGACCGCGACGTGAGAAACCCCCCTTTCCTCCCCATCCCGGGGGGGTTCTGCCCAGCAGGGCCCCCTCCTCCCCCCCCCCCCTTTTGGGAGAGTGGTGCATTATGCCCTAACGGTTACGCGTCCTTAACCCAAAAAAAACCAAAAAATCACATTAAATTGAAAATTTTAAAATATTTAAAAGTACTGTTTTATTTTAGTATATTGATATTTTAATGTAAATAAGTTTTGTTTTTTTCCCTTTAGCTTGCTATGTTTTGCACTTGTGGGTTTTTGTACTCTGTTTAATATGCATGATAATAAAAAATTTTACGCCCAAACTTAAAACTCATTCACAATCAACTTTGGCGTAATTTTCCCCTAACTTTTGGTGGCTGTTCATGAATGTTTTTAAACCAAACAAAAATACAGATTTGCAGGTTTCTTTTATCGCACCCAAAGCTTGTTGCCAATGCCAAATGTCGGCTCGAGTCACTCTCCCATTGGTTTTTTCTTAATGTTAAGTTAGCTGTAAGTTTTTGCTAAGAGCTCTGGGAATCGTCTCGGGGACTTGCCCCCTTCCCTTGACGACCACCCGCGACGATGACAAAGACACAACGAACGAGCAAAAACGATGACGCCCGCGACGTGAGAAACCCCCCCTTTTCCCCTTACCCGCTGGTGGTTCTGCCCCGCATGGGGCCCCCCCCCCCCATAGGCTAGAGTGGTGCATTATGACCTAACGGTTGACGCGTCCTTTAATCCAAATAAACCCCAAAAAAATATTATATACTTTGGGCCGTAAAACCCCCAACAACTAACTCTAGGCCTTTATACCGGTTCTTGTATAGGCCTATGCAATATTTTATTTACCATCAAGTATAAAACCTCCACGTTTGGGCACAGTTATGAATTTGTTCTCAGATTTGACAATGTTCGTAAGCAAATATATATATATTTTTCTCTAGCTATAACAACTCTTTCATTTCCACCATTTGATTTCTTTTATAAACCTACGAAACAATATAACTATCAAATATACCGGACCCTGGATATAATTTCACAGGCGGCGCAATTCGACCAAACTGGTTGTAGAGCCCTAGTTTCTCACGTCGTCGTCAATTCAGTGAAAAGGAGAAGGTCCATCGCAAACATTACTCAGTAAGTAAGGGGGTGTTTTTCTATTTGAAACAAGAAGCGATCTCTGGCAATGACGACAATGACAACACTGCACATTGCCATTGTCACAACACGAACGATGACAAAGACGATGACCCCTACCCGTGGCTGGTTTTGACCTGCCTGGATCTTTCCAAACGTTTGAAAATGAATCTGAATCTGAAAAGTAAAAACTAAATTGACGTTATTTCAGTATTGAAGTCTTACTTACAAAAATAACTGCAACCATTGACTCTTTGGATCGTAATTTAATCTCAAATCATAATTTTTAATTATCATATTTTTATATTACTG
>JAMZAV010015006.1:0-13648 GCA_024449915.1 Sweltsa coloradensis | reverse complement strand
ATGCAAATTTTTAGAGTTTGTAAACAAAAATATTTACCCCAGATGTAATTGTTGTACAAGTTTTAACTAGTTTCGGGAGAAGTTTTGTGTAGGAGAATCGGTAGGTCAAATGGCCAATACCGTATCGACAGTCGAAATAATATCGTTCAAAAACAGGCGAAAGTCGACTAATCGAACCAATTTCGAACCTTTTCGAAGTTAGAGTAAAACAAAGTGTAAGCAAATATCCCATTGGAGAAGAATTAATAATAGATGTCTTACACACATCATATTAATAACTTTTATTTATATTATTATTAAATGTTAAGTATGGGTAGAAAGGGACGAGGCGTTGCTTTGACAAGACGCAAATGAAACTAGGGGGATACCACGCATGGAACAGATCGGGACCATAGGCCTACCTGGCAGCATTCAGACACTGCCTAAAGAGCTTTTGCTTCATAGTGGTAGCGGTACACGACATGAAAAACGACAATACTGCACTTTTTGAACACGGTTTGCCGCTTTGCACAGTTGTAGGTGGAACCAAAACTAATATTTAAGGATGTGGAGGCACTCGAAATTTCCCTTAGAATTCAAAATGGCGGCCATTTTTCAAGACCTCCTCAGATACAAAAACTTTTTTGATGTGTCTAATAAATCATGTTTGGTATCGTTTTCGTATATTTCCGACTCGAATAACTCGAAAATAATGTCAAAATAAAAAATCTGGGTGAAATTCTAGAAGTTTAACATGTATTTAGTAGTATTTTCAAGAAAATCTTCTTAGATTGGGTACGACGTAGAAAAACTCCTTTACCCTACCCCTGTAATTGCTTCCAGCATTAAATTATTATGATTAAAATGTTTAATTTAAAACCGAAATTCATTTTTTTACTTTTTGGCCAGTCATTGCTGCGGCAACCAGAGGTGTTCAACAGGTGGTTAATGATTATTGTGCTGATTAATATGCTGCCTTTTTAGCTCGGTTGGCACTTGGCTCAGTGAAGCTGGTACCAAAGTTTTTTTTTAAAATGTGGAGGCAATAAAAATTCCTTTTGAATCCAAGATGGCGGAGGTTTTTGGAATGTTGACATTAGTAACAAAATTCTTGCAGTTTTTCAAATTCATCTGTGTTTGGGAGTCATTTTCGTATGTAAGTGACTCTCAGAATACAAATATTACTACAATATTAAAGTAAAAACTAGGAAACGCTCAGTTGGACGCGTTTTATAAGCGAGCACGTGCTATAGCTAGACCCACATTGCACATTTTTTTAAATTTAAAAATTTACGACGTTCGAGTTTCCAGTATTATTTATTATTGCCAAGGTATTTGGGTTTAAAACCCGTGTTTAAATCTTTACTTTAAAATCCACCGCCATCTAGAGGATCTTGACTCCTTGGCAAAACTATTTAAACTCTTTGTGGACAAATAATAGACTACTTCCTCGAAAGTATTTTGATTACTTTAGGTGGCAGTACATTAGAAACTTCGCGCGTCTTTTCGTTGCCATTGCAACGTTACTTTTGTTATAATGTAATTTCCATCTACACTACTTATCGGATCAAACTAAAATTAACATATTCGTGACCGGACGGACATTCTAAATGATTTGGCTATCTCAGATTTTGTCGCCGGTTAGTTTGAAAAAAAAACTTTCGATTAACTTTAATGTAACTTTTTAACTTTTTGAACGATTTTGCCACAAAACTAATGGCATTCAATCGAGGACCAAAGCTTGCGGATGTGTGAAAATTTCAACTCGATTCGAGCCTCCGTTCGAACGTTATCGCGAGACATACAAACAAAAAAAAACAAAACAAAAAAACAAAAAAAAAAACAAAAAAAAAAAAAAAAAACAAATCCAGTGACTAATTTTTCCGGCAGAGTCAAATGGAAACGCTCGCTAGTAACAAAAAATTGAGAAACTGAATATTTTGTAGAATTTAAACTCAATACTGGAGTTTACTTGGCAGTAGGTAGTATGTCACTGGGCAGTGGTTACGCCCCACATTGTTCTTTTTTAAATATGCAAATTTTTTAATTACCCAATTAATTATTCATATTTTAATTATTCTATGAATTTTTAATTTTTTAATTATTAATTTTTTAATTATGAATTTTTAATTTCAAGATGGCGAATGCTACACTAGAGTGTGGCCTCTTTAACCTAACTTTTTTCAAGATGGCGGATACTACACTAGAGGGTGACCACTTTAACCTAACTTAACCTAACATGATGACGTCATGCAAACCTGTCAAGACTTGTTTCTTCAAGATGGCGGATGCTACACAAGAGGGTGATCACTTTAACCTAACTTAACCTAAGTTTTTATTTAATTTCGGTACGGAGCATCGTGTACATCCTTCCAGGACGAAGACTGGCCTGAGACTGACGATTTTGAGCTTGACTGTGACCTACCCCCACCATGACGGTGTCGATGCGCGGAATAAGCTGCGCAGTGGATATATATGTATGCTGTAGCCTGCACTGACACTTTGCGATGCGCTACCTAGTGGTGAATTTTGTAACTTTGCAAGACCAGTATCACACAGACAGAAGTGCTTGCCGTCTAGGCTTTTCCAATTATATACCTTGAATGGAGCCGCAATGTCATACAATAAGTTTTCACAAAATTATGTGAAGACCACTTGCTCACTGTTTACGTGACCCAATTCATACTTGTCTAGACTTGAAAATGATACTGACTGGAGTTGCAATCTAAGTTTACAAGTTTTAATTTACTTTTTGAAAGCATGCAATTCAAAAGCCCAACACAGACAGGCGTCTAGACATCCCAATTATTTTTCAAATTGAACCCCCTATTCATAAAGAATTGAATGACATCCAATTATAGGAATTCAATGGACTATTCACAAGAAGTGAATTGTATGCAGTTGAAAGACATATACCACACAAGTAGTTGACATGCATTGAGTTGTTCAGTCATGTTCTTATTATTTATTTTCTAAAAGTACAGGTATTATTCTATGCCAATTATTTTAAAAGCCTGAATGCACTATTCATAAAGTGTTCTTTGTTAAGTCAATACAAGAGTCCCGCCGATGTCTAGACTTCTGATAATATAGAAATTCAATAGGACAAGGAGTTTACTATATGCAATAGAAAGAGCTATACCACACACGTGGCTGACATTATCTGTATTGTTCAATCTTGTTCAGACTTGCAGCTATTATTTAGTCTTGAGATTTTCTTAAAAATGGCGCCGTCATTCTTTGCTGATACAATTTAAACTTTGTATAGCAGCACTGTTCACATGACCCTGACCTAATTCTCAAGTCCAAACCTGTTGGAATGGCAGTTAGTGTCCTTGGGCAGAGTTTAGGTGGAGGGGGTAGCTTTTAAATAGTTTGGCGGTTTGCGCCCCCAGGCAAAATAAGAGTTGAGGGGTAGTAAAATAAAAAGTGGAGGGGATAGCATCTTGTTCAAAAAGTTTGGCAGTTTACACCCCCAGGCATAGCACCATATTCAAACAACTTGTCGGTTGATACCCTTAGGCAAAATAAAATAGGAGGGGGTAACATCTCGTTCAAAAATCGCGACGGTTTGTGCCCCAAGGCAAAGGAGGGGAGGGTCATTTACCAGTATAAAGCCTAGTGCTCTGTTTGAGAAGCATCATTCGATCACTTGCCTCAAGTGAAATCACATCACCATAGTTTTATATTCTCGTCACAGTGTATCACAGTGTTAAAGTGTAAAGTGCGTTTGTGTATAAGTGATATTATTATTGAAGTGCTTACTAACTATTGCTAAACAATGAGTGGGTGTATTATTTTCTAAAGTCTAAGTTTTAAAACACGGGAGATACAATATCATAGCAAAAATCGTGTTGTTATAAATTATTATTATTTGATTTAAATTATTATTATTATTACTATAAGCGTGCACATTTTATATTTACTTATCTGCCGTGAGTGAAGTATTTTATAATGGACGGTATATGGGAGACTGTGCTTCGAAATCTGACGCCTGTTAGTAATTCGCAAATAATAGACGTTTTAGATGATCTCGTATTACCATCTACCGATAATAATAATGACAATGACGTTGTAGAAAATATATCAAATGGCACACAGCCCACACATTCTCAAGCAGTTGATGCCATAAACGATTTTGATACACAAATGTTCACACAAGTACACGACAACTATGACGAAGAAATTCCTGTGGAGGATTTGATTTGGTTGAACAGCCCTAGAAATTCAACCCTGTTGTTAAACAGTTTTAGTGGTGGCAATTCACAAGTGAATGGCAAAGACAACAACACTTGTTTTGAGGAGTTAGGGCTGTGTACACCAGTTAGTGCATCGCAAATGCTCAACAATGTTGAGCCCTTCAACGCACAGATGTCCACAAATACATCTACAGTTACACCCATGGACCATGATGGTACAAATGCAACATCATCTCATGTTTTCCAGAAGAAAAATAAACCCAGGTATGCAAAAATACGTATTTTTATTTCACTCAGTAAAGCATTTTAAATTTAAAAAAAATATATTACTTTCCTTGCTTACTAGCATATTCATTTTTTATTTATTTAAAAAATATATTTTTCTTCACATTAAATAATACTGTTGAAGTAGTGTGTAATTTTTAGCAAATAATTTAAAAAAATAAATAAAAATTTAAAACATTATTTTTACCAAGAGTTTTAATACCAATAAAGTTGTGTAATTTTACAAAGAAAATTTATAAAAATTCATCATTATTATCTTACTATATTTTATTTTATTTATTTCATATTATTTTTCTCATTAGTCTTATTTAAATTTTGCAGTGTTCAAGAAAACGATGATGATGCTACCACGGCGACCTCTGGGGCACAACCATCCATTCATATGCAGACCGGTGGTAATGTAGCCGCCACTCCGCCAGCGCCTCCGCAGCAGCAGCACCAATCTCGCAGACAGAGAGCAATACAACAACAACAACAGCAGCAGCAGCAGCAACAACAACAACAGAAATCGCCATCATCAGACACCGGATTTTCAATTGTAAGTTCTTCATCTTCATCTAATGACAAATTCAAAAGTACACGAAATAGTCATACACTGTTACTTGATGAAGTGCCTGGAGATGCAGACCCCTCCACGTGGTTGAGAGCTACAATCAACAGTATCATTGCGAGTTTGACTCAAGACCTTCAAATAAGTCCTTTTGATAAAGTCAGTTTTAAATTTGTCAGCGCAGCCTCACCTGACAAACCAGTAAATGTCTCATTTCGTCTAGTGAACCAGCTAGATGCTGATGTGATTCTTAACTCTCTTGAGAAGGTTGTCCAGAGCAATGCAGATTTCTTATCATCAGGCCCCCTGACTGCTACACTGATGCATTTAGAGATGCCACATGGCGCTGGAAGAAATACTGTGGCAAAGTATGTGACTGACAAGGAATATGTCAAGTCAAAAGCACGAATTATTTCCATTAATAGTGACAACAAGGAGGACAAACTATGCTTCCCTAAGGCCGTGATAGTCAGTATAAGCTTGACTGACGGAACGACAAAAGAACAACGTGCTCAATTAATCCGGTGGAAAAAGCCTCTCACAGATAGAGCAAATCAGCTCTGCATTAATGCTGATGTGGACATGACAAATGGTGCAGGTATAGATGAAATACGTAAATTTCAAGAGTACCTAACAGACCATCAGATTACTGTTTTTACTGATAGAAAAGGCAAGGAAGTAATGTTTCAAGGGCCATTCAGTACAAATGATCATCCACGTGAGAATATAGATCTTTATTTATATGACCATCATTTCAACGTTATTACATCTGTGACTGCAGCGTTTGACACTGCCTACTATTGCCGTCAATGTCATGTGTGTTATTCTAACATCGGAAGCCACAAATGTATTGATGTCTGTACTCAGTGCCACAATAGCACTGCATGTTCTGAAATGATGCCCTTCTGTAAAATGCAATAAATGTTTACGTACATTCAAGGGGCAGGCATGCTTTCAAAACCACATGCTTCCCACATACTCAAACAAGCGCAGCGTGTGCATGTACATAAAATATGTGCAAAATGCTGTAAATATGTAAATTTAAGGGACAGGACTAGTCATCAATGCGGGGAGACGTACTGCGAGCTATGTAGAAAATATTGCCCAGCTAACCATGCATGTTACATGCAAAAATCAAAACCAAAGAAGAGAAAAAAGGACGGCAACACAATGTTTGTTTTTTACGACATTGAAGCTACACAATGTACTACGATGGATGGAAAGCAGCAGATGCATGAACATGTGCCAAATTTACTTGTTTCCCAGCAGTGCTGCCTGAAGTGTATCGGTAATAATATTGAATCACCATGTCATGCGTGCTCACCAGGTGAATCCAAAGAACAGGTATTCCAAGGCGCTAAACCTGTCGAAGAGTTCATGAGTCACCTAAGAAAACGTCGGCCTCAAATTCAGGAAGTGCTTGCCATAGCGCACAATATGAAAGGCTATGATGGTCATTTCATACTTCAACATGTCATTGAAGATCTTAAGTGGTCCCCCGATATAATTAAAACAGGCAGCAAAATCATTTCTATCTCCTGTAACAACATAGTATTTAAGGACTCACTCAATTTCATTCCGATGCCACTCAAAGACTTTCCTAAAACTTTCAATTTGGAAAATATCAAGAAAGGATTCTTCCCTCACTACTTCAACGAACCTGTTAATTTTCAGTATGTGGGGGAAATGCCTGACAAGCAGTTTTATGGCCCAAATGAAATGAACTTGAAAGCCCGTAACGAATTTTTAAACTGGCATGATGATCAGTTACATCAAAAGTCAGTGTTTGACTTTCAGAAAGAAATTGTTGACTACTGTAAAGACGATGTAACTATTCTACGATCTTCATGTGTTGCATTCAGAACAGAGTTCATAAATCATAACCAGATTGATCCCTTTCTGGGAAGCAGTAACAATAGCTGGAGCCTGTATGAAGGTGTTTAGGCAGAATTTTCTGGTGGAAAAGAAGATTGCACTTTTACCACCGGGTGGATACAGATTTGCCGACAAGCAATCATTTGGTGCTCTAAGTTGGCTTCGCTGGGAGGCACACCATCAGAATATAACAATTGCGACAGCAGAAAATGGCCGCGAGGTTAAGCTACTGGGCAGGAAAGTTGATGGGTACCATGAAGAATCGTCTACCATCTATGAGTATCATGGATGTTATTTCCATTCATGCCCCAGATGTTTTCCCCGAGCAAGACACAGTTATTAACAAAGCCACAAATGAGACAATGGGGAACCGTCTTGAAGCGACTAAGTATAAAACTGCACTTCTAAGAGCCGGCGGGTATAATGTCATAGAGATGTGGGAGTGCGATTTCAACAGGGAAAAACAAACTAATGCCGAAGTAGCCAAGTTTCTTGCTGAGCATCCCCGAAGACACGAGATGCCAATAAATCCACGCGATGCTTTTTACGGTGGACGCACTAACTGCACAAAGCTGTATTATAAGTGTAAACCTGGTGAAGTGATCAAGTATTTTGACGTTTGTTCATTGTACCCGTGGGTCAACAAGTATGGGAGATACCCTATTGGTCACCCTACAATATACGTGGGGAAGGAGTGTTCAAAACTTGTGGGTAATGATCTGAACGACTTGAGACACGTAGAAGGTGTCATGAAATGTACAGTTACTCCGCCATCTGATTTGTATCATCCAGTACTGCCACAGAAAATGAATGACAAGTTAATGTTTGTTTTATGTAACCAATGTGGTTTGAACAGTACACAATCAGAGTGTACACATACTTCTGCAAAAGAAAAAGAACTCACAGGCACTTGGGTGTCTGAAGAGGTGAAGAAAGCTGTCGAGCATGGGTATGTTATAACGGCGATACATGAGATTTGGCAGTACCACACCGAACAGTATAACCCCCAGACTAAGTCAGGAGGACTTTTTCTCCAGTATCCCTTACTAAAATTTTATAGTCAGAACCTAGTCAATAAACTATGTTTAAGCTACCCTTTGAAACATATCCAAAACATCATTTAATCTTACAAATACACAGTGCCAATACACAACTAGATATGTGATGTCTACTAGTTAAATATGTTCAGAACACTACATGGCGACTATTTTACGATGTTCCTGCTCTTCATAATAATATCCAAATAGTCGCCAAAAGGTAGTCATTACCTAGTTGAAACATAGTCAATGACTATAGCTAGAGGCAGTTATTTGTGGAAAAACAAAATTTTGAATATTTGTAACAAACACAACCAATGCAATTTTTGGCTAGGCCTATAGGCCTATCAAAACAAAGATTCATTTTTATTTTTCATCACAAGTATCTGCATTTGGCTACAGCACACTAAATGCCAGGATTAAGATATGGTATGGGAAATAAATCATTATGAAATTGGTGGTAGCCAGTAAAATTAAGTAATGTAAGCTATAGGCTTAAGTGATAATTAAAATGCAATTTATTTTAAAATAACATTCAACTTTTTGAGCCCAGTTTTAAAGCAATAGGCCAAAATTTAACAAAGGTGCAACGTGCAAGTAAAAGTTCTGAATGCATAAATTTGCACTTTGCACGGTAAATAGGTCTAAGTCTTCGTTTCAACTCGACGCCAATTTGTGGGACCTTGGTGGTTGGCTACGGAAGATATTTACTCGAAGAACTGGTAACGCTACTGGTCGGCATCTGAAAAGAAACATTTCATTCAGAGCTAGCCTTAGCAGCATGACAGCTAGGCTGAGGCCTGGACCCCCCCCCCCCCCCTTATTCTGTTTCTCTCACAAAGTCACAATTCGACAGTGAGTTGAGTTTCCAGTGAGAAGTGGCAACTGCGATTCTGTTTGGTTATCGATATCGAAACATTGCGATATCACGTTCGAAAAAAGTGACAACTTCTCACCGAAATATTTCTTTGTGAGAAGTCGATACGGCTATGTGATTGGTCAAGGCCGGCAAGGGATTGGCTCGGATTGGTCCGTGAAATCTCGGGTGAAAACTACAAACCCGGTATGCTTGTGGCCTTAAAAACTCGACAACAACAATAACAACAACAGTGTCATAAACAAACATTTTGCATCTCCAAAAATGTTAAATTCTGAATAACTAGGGCGTATTTTTTCCATTGTAGCTTGAAGGTAGTTTAGGCCTAATTATTTTCCATGCAAGTATTAGGCATATTCCAGTAGGCATAGTCCTACAATTGATTAAATAAGCGTTTATTACGTGTGCTATTCTAGTTATATTTTGGTAGATGGACACAATAACCTAACTTTATAACCCACATTTTCCTTAGACCTACCTAATCATTTGCATAACCTAAATTCTGCTAGGCCTAATTGCATTGTTCTACATTTTTCAACCATCATAGTTTACATATTTCCACAAGGCTAGCCTACTACAATTTTATATTGATTTTTTAAAACAAAATCTCATAAACAAATTGAGTGCAAATCCAAACATAGCTTAACCATAATAAAGCGTAGGCCTACAGTAGCGGTGGCGCTTAGAGAGATAGGTACTTGTACATTTCCTACCACAGACTAGGTTATTTGGCGAGTTGGGTTGAAGCATGGTTGAGGAAATCGTAAAAGCTTTGTAATTGGCAATAAGTGCATGTTTTACACTTTTAAAGACTTCTGCCAATGTTTATTTTATTTAATAAAAAGCAACATAGGCCTGCACCATATGATCATAATTACTATTTATTGTGGTAGCCTATAATACAAATTTGAATTGACAGTTCTAATAGCAGTGGTTTGGGTAGTGTCACCATTTCCTTTCTCGTTACCCTATATTAATCGCTAACGTAACAACATCGTTATATTTTAACAGACTCGGGCGATACGCAAAATTGATGCTAACGTGCCGGCCGGATAGCGATTGATATCTCCATAGGTAACAAACTTATAGAATTGCACTGCTGGGCTGGCCCAATTTCAGTTTTAGGGTTATGTCCAAGTCCAACATGCCTCTTTAAGGTGCGTTTACTGTTCAGCGTTTGGTGCGCCGCGACTCGCGCGAATCGGGCGCAGCCAATCAGAGAACTGGGTTGCCGCGACATTGGCGGCTGCGATTTGGTCGATCTCGAGGCGCGCCAGCTGCGCTAGACTCGAACTGGTTGAACATTTTCCGCGCGTCGCTTGCGAGATTACCCACAATAGGGAATATTCCACTTCCGCCAAATACTGTACGAATAGATTTTTTAGAAGAAGTATTTCGTCTCGATTACAAATATGTACTTTGTTTTTCCGTGAAATAATAATCCAGTGATTTATAGCCGTTTTAAAAGCAGCACTTTTTTAAAGCGGCAAAAAACGACTGTGACGTCAGAACTGTGTTGATCCAACGCCGTCTGGATAAGACAGACATCCAGACCTATGGTGTTGGGATAGTATTATGGTAGGATCGAGATAAACATCAAGACGGCGGTGTTTTAAACAAAGCAGCGCCTAGCGTAGCCTACAGTAATGTAAACAGATGGCGGACATTATACATTTAACGCCTAGCCAGAAAACGAGAAAAGTTGACATTGCAATCAAAAAACAAAACTGAAACAGTCCTAGGTCTAGGCCTAGACTTAGAAAATTATTTATAATACAACAGTCTAGGCCAATCGTTCCTGTAGGATATAGGCATTGGTATGTGAATACTAAAATTACTCACTTGACAAGCCCTAGGCTTAACTTAAAGAAATAAATAAATAAATTTTATTAGAGTCTACCCACTCAGTTATATAACTGATTTTCAGTGGGGGACTTTAAATCAAAGCGACCAAGCCAACCCTGCAGGCCCCGACGCAATCGACGATCGTGAGCGATAACCAACCAAAGATCGATATTTTTAATACGAAATATAGCAATCAGTGGTATGGACAGTGCGAACACCCGCGAATCAACGCCAGAATCAACAAGGCCGATTCAGAACAACTCTGAAATTTATTATGTGCTTCGTTGCTAGGACGGCTCCAAAGTCACCGTTTACAAACTCCTAAGACAAGAACTGATGGACTGAAGTCCAAATCAGAAGTTAAAAAACTTCTGGCTTTAGCGGGAATCGAACCCTGGACCTTCTGCATTGGAAGCAGATACGCTAACCACAAGACCAACGAGCCAACCCTAGGCCTGCACGTTCATGTTCTGACACACATCCAGCACAAAAACCTTACTTTGATGACTAATTAAAGCCTATTGTAGATAAAGAATACCATGATAGTCCTAGGCTATGCAAAAACTCAAGACAAAATGCTCGTTATTCTTTATCACAATGATCTCGCGAAATCTCCTGTCACATACGAAAAAGAAAAACAAAAGACGGTGAAAATGTACATCCCTGTGGAGTTCTTTGTGTTGAGCGGATGGCCGAGCACCGCCGTCTGTATGTAAATATGTACGAATATACGTACTTTAGTTTCCAATTGGCCTTGACTCAACACAGTTATGACGTAGTACCGTCCAAAGATGGCGCACGCTCGTTTTTGGCGCGCAAACTGGGGGACCCATTTAATTCTTGTTTAAATTACTCAAAAAACATTTTTTTAAATAAAAAAAAGTGCAGTGAGTATTAAGACATGAATAGAAATTAAAATAAAATATAAAATATTAAGTGGAATATTCCCTATTCCGTGCTTTGTGTTGTATTTTGCAAAGTCAAATACTCGCGCGCGCGGCGCGGACCAGTAAACGATACGAGCGATTTCGATGTGCGATTCGCGGCTACCGCGTCGCCCGCGGCGCACCAAACGCTGAACAGTAAACGCACCTTTATGCTACTTATAGGCCCTAGGCTTAGGCCTAGCAGCTATATTATTTCCCAATAATTTAGCGTAACTACTAGTGCAAACACATTTATAGTTTACACATAAAAACTTTTGTGTATCCCCTAGGCTAGGCCTAAGCCTACTACGGCCTAGGCTAGGCCTACGCCTACTACGGCCTAGGGCCTAACTCTACGCTCCCCCCCCCCCCCCCCCCCCCCCCCCCCCCAATATAATCCATACAATACAATAATAGGGTAGGCCTAGCCTAAGTCCTAGGCCTAGGCCTAGACTATAGGCCCTACACAGTACACTTAGGGTACACCGTACATCTGTAATCTTTGTAAACTTTGGGCTATACAACATTTTACATTTTTACATTTTACAAACACTTGCCCGCAATTCTGCATAGGCACCATCAAGCCTAGGGCCTAGGCCAGGGGGGGGGGTTATACTAGTATCTATGGCCTAGGCCTAGGCCTAGCTTTCTGGCCGGGGCCCCTGTGAGGCTGTGTAATGCCACCACCTAGGCCATAGGGAGTGGTTTTGAGCATAAAACAATGATTTAGCACTTAGTGAACAGTAAAAAATACTTACATATTTGGGCCAATATGCGTATGGAATACGATGCACAGGTTTTCTCTCGAAGAAGTCAGGAACAGCAACAGCAACAAACCATCAACAAACAGTATCCATCTTGGTTACTGAACTAGTCAAATGCAGCTTTCATTATATAATTATATGAAATTCGAATGTGAAATTTCTATGAAAAAAATTTAAAAATCAACAGTAAAAATTTAAAATGTAAATTATTAATACCATATATTATTATAAAATGTTGAATTAAACTCACAGTTTATAGTTTTAGTTAAACTTTTGACTAGTTCACAATACTGATTATTTTGAATAATAATCCCTTCCCTTTGAAGACGTCCTCGGCTATGATTACACTAATATGTTCTGGAGATGGATATACTACTGTCAAACTACCTTTTGATGATGTTTTTACTACTTGGTTAATGACTATGTTTCCACGATGTTTCCACGGTGTTTCAATGATAGATATTTTCAACTATTATTTGACTATGTTTTAGCGAATTGCGTGACTATGTTTACACTATGTTTTAGCGATGTTTAGGTAATGTTTTGGTGTAGATACTTTAGACTACTATTTGGGAATGGTTTTAATACCATCCAAAACTTAGTCTTCTCATCTTAGACTATGTTTCAGCGCTGTAACAACCTTTTGACAACGTTATGGCACATCTTTGACTGCTTATAATTTTGGTAAGGGATGTTAATACCTTTCTTAAACTCAAAACCGAAGCAAGTGGTTGGCCTGATTGGTGTAAATCCCCAAATGACAAACAACATTATTTAGCGGAATTTGAGAAAAGGGAAGGTATAAAGCTTGATCCAAGTAAAATCGAGCGTAATCCTGGAAAGAGATCACTAGCCAAGCTAATGTTAAACTCATTCTGGGGAAAATTTGGGCAGAGAAATGACCTGACAAAACATAAAATAGTTGACTCGTATGTGGAGACGGTCGAGCTTCTATCAAACCCCCGAAATGACGTTATTTCATGTGATATCATTTGTGACGACAAAATGATGGTTACCTGGACAGAGAATTCGGATGATGAGACACCTTCACCACAGACGAATGTCATAATAGCAGCATACACTACAACTCTTGCTCGACTAAAGCTCTTTTCATATCTTGAAATGCTGGGCGAGAGAATTCTGTATTACGACACAGATAGTGTTATTTTTGTGAGTAGGCCTGGGGATGTCGACCCTCCATGTGGTGACTATCTTGGGGATATGACTGATGAGCTGCAAGAGTATGGTCATGGGTCGTATATATCTGAGTTTGTGAGTGGTGGTCCTAAAAACTACTCAAATACATATGTT
>JAMZAV010015005.1:0-13632 GCA_024449915.1 Sweltsa coloradensis | reverse complement strand
TAAAAACTTACACAGTTGCCTTCCATTTGATGGCCTAGGCCTACCTCTCGGAGCTGAGCAGGGAGTATCGCTGTCAGACTGGGAGTGGGTAGAGCCATCATCAGATTCTGCTGCTGAAGAATCAGCTCCACTGTCACTGTCACTCCTGTCATCAGCTGGGGAAAAGTCGTCGTCAATCTCGTCAATCTCGTCAAAATCTGACAATTCGGCATCACTATTGTCCAATAGTGTATCGAGATCTGCATCACGTAAACCAGCTGCAAATAAACACACATGTTTTGATATTTCACTGACATTTGAGAAATAACCTCAAAAACCAATTTGACATGACTAGTGCCCAAAGTACACAAATGTGTACTCTATATTGTTGAAAACAATGCATAATTTTGTGTATAGCCTATGTTGATGAACAATATTTATATTCAATTAATTGATTGTCATAAAGAGAAATAGTTCAATAACATTGAAAAAATTAATTATTTACAACTAATTACGATCACTTACGTCTTCTATTGCGTGATGTTGACGCCATCTTGATAAAAGTAGTTCTTCAGTCTCTCCAATATCGGCTGTTACTGCACCGTGGCGCTACCTACCGGCGAAACTTGAAAGTTGGATGGTACACATGTGTGATCCTTGGGTCGCAGTTCCTCATTGTCCGTTTGAAAGGCTTCAAAACAATTATTGAACGCAGGTACACATATGTGTACCTGTAGATCGAAGAGGGTAAGGCAAGCTCATTATGGGTTTAGCCCTGGACACTACATTATCTATCACATTTGCGTGCAGAGCCACACAAATGTGTTGAGGAAAGCAGGCAGCAATTCTGGCCATTGTCACGTCATCCCTAGTCTTGGGAGTTGTGGAAATTATACTATACCTGGCAATCATGTTTGTCATGGTGGTCACAAATTCATCCCAAGACTTGTCAAGGATCTTGCTTGCTTTGGTTCCTCGAGTGATGTAAGCCACCAAGAGAATCTTGATGTCATCCCACAACTTGGCCCCAGCAACCTTAGATGCCCTGAGTAATATTTTCTTCATCCTCAGAGGGTTGAATCCTTGGTATCGGGAAGACTCAATTTCCTTCTTCACATCCTGCATGAAGCCGTCTGCCCTGAGGTGGTTCTCCAGATCAGCCAACCATATATCATCATCATCGATAGCATCAATTTTGATGGTGTTGCTCAAAGGTTGCAATCGATCCTTGGAATTGGATAAGTTCAATTCAATTCAGTATTTATTTAGCTTAAAGCTATTTTTACATGCAATTTCAATAGTAATAGTACAATTCAACACAATTTCATTTTTAAAAATAGGCCTAACTAATTGAAACAAATTTTCAAAATACATACAAGATAATTCAATACAGTTACAAAATATATACAAGTTTTTTTTTAAATAGGCCTAACTAATTGAAACAAATTTTCAAAATACATACAAGATAATTCAATATTGACTACCTCCCCGACGGCGACGACAAAGACAACACGGACAGATGATGACACAGACGGAGACGACCACGACGTGGGGGAACCCCTGCCCTCCCCATATGCTTGTGACTGGTTCTGACCAGCACAGGCCCGTCCACCCCTTGTCCCCCCGCGTCATCCCTTACGTCCCTCCCTTCGTCTCGATTAGCCAAGTTGCATAAATATGAGACGTAAAGCAATATCCAATCAAACCAATAATTCAATACAGTTACAAAATATATACAAGTCATATTTCAATTTTTATGTTCCTCATAGATAAAATAGAGTTTTAACAAATTTAATACATTCCAATTTAAAACTGCTATACGTTGTTCCTGTTTTATCACTAAATCTAATTTATTGTATAATCTAATCTGTACCCAGAATAAAAAACGTGTTTTTGAGTTGCTGATTTGCTTACTCTGTCCACAATAATGTTAGTATTATTTCCTCTTGTATTATGACTATGGTTGCTAGAGGAGTATTCTATCATGCAATTTAGATAAGTGGGCTTATTTCCTTTAATAATTTTGAATATGAATAAGATTACGTTTAAGGCAATTCTCTGTCTGACAGTTAAGAAATTTAATACATTTAGCATATCTGATATTCTGCTATATTGATTCCATCTCAAAATCATTCTGATCCCTCTATTTTGTAATTTTTGTAATATATCCAAATCTCTCTCATTTCTACCCCACAGGAGTGTGTAACAAAATTCTGTATGAGGAGCTATGATTGTTTTGTAAATAAGTGTTCTAACCCAAGGAGAGACAAAAGAACCAACCCTTGACAGAAATCCAATTTTTTTCTTAATTTTTTTGGCTATATAATTAACATGACTGATTAGTTTTAAGTGCATATCAATAAGAACCCCAAGATATTTAAATTCACTGACAATTTCTAGTTTTTCACCATTAATATGCAAAAACACTTCCTCATTATCATTATCCTTCATTATTTTGTTAAATACACTACCTGATGATGTCAGTATCATACATTTAGTCTTTGTTAAATTAAGTTTTAATTTATTGAGTTTGAGCCACTCCATCATTCGCATTAATTGAATATTAATAATATAACACACTTCTTTATAATCCAGACCTGAATATGATACTAATGTGTCATCTGCAAAAACATTTAGAAATACATAATCCATGTTTAAATACAAATCATTTATATATATGATAAACAGTTAAGGACCTAACACAGAGCCTTGTGGTACTCCAAAATCATTGACCAGTTCTTCCGATACGTAGTTTCTAAATTTAGTCTTTTGTCTTCTATTTGTTAAATAGCTACTAAACCATGCCATCACGTTACTTGCTAAACCATAAGCTTTCAATTTAGTCAAAAGTATACCCCTGTCAATAGTTTCAAATGCTCTTTTAAAATCTACAAATACTGCAACAATAATGTGATTTTGACCTAGAGATTTCTTCCATTTTGAAAATAAAAGTTGAATTGCAGTTTCACATGAATGCTGATCTCTAAAACCAGACTGATTTCCAAATAATAGTCTGTTATTTTCAAAATAATCTTTGATTTGAATGTGAACTGCTGTTTCTAGAACTTTTTCATACAGTCATAAAAACGAGAAACGAAAAGAACATATGTGGAGCTTTTTTGGAGTAAAATGAAGAAAAGTGATTACTCCATAACTGCAATTAATTTTAGTTTGGTTTTCGGCTTAATTGCCAGCTATGACAAATACAAAATTATTGTTTAAGTAAAAAATAAATCTGACAATTACTTTTCAATAAAAGCATATTATGATATATTTGGACAAATGTTTAAAATGGATTTTATTATTAACTTCGAGGAAGGGAGTACTCGAGGCATTTTCTCCATGGTCTGTTTCACCTCGGATCTAAAGATGTCGTCTATATTTGTTGGATTGATGTGATGACACAACAGTATGAGTAGGTCTGTGTCTTCACCTATCATAACAGTTCTATGAGTCTGTGCTGATTCTATGGTTTTCAGAACTATAAGTAGATCAGCGTCACCCTGTGCATGGAATATATTACGACCATTTGCAGATAATTTTGAAGCAAGCATTGTTATAAAAGTTGTTTATTTGTCGAGTTTGCCAGAAACTGAGAATTTTGAAGTCGAATTTTCATTTATTCTTCAAAACAAATCGTAGCACCAATGCATTTCGATTGTCTCAAATGAGTCGCGTCTTTGGTGCTAGGTGTTTCATCATATAAATCAAATATCACAGTTGCATTGCCATAATTATTTTTGGCATACAACACATATGACTGGAGAAAGGCGCTATACGTTACTTACGCTTGCCAGACCACACGATGCAGCAAAGCACCACCATCAAGATCGTAAACATATTCCTGTTCGCTTGGAAGTGTGGTGCACTGTTGAGCTAGTTTTCACGTGGCTTCAGCAATATTCGGCTTGTTTGCCTCTAGGGGAAGTCCCGATGATTAAAATAGAAAAGATGGCTGGCTGTACAGCTCGAACTGGAATGCTTCAGATATGTCTTCTTGTCCTGAATTAGCAGCGGGAACAAATCTTTGAAACAGCCTCTTTTTTCTTTTTCTTTTCTTTTTTCTTTTCTTTTCATTCCACACACTTTTTTATATTTGATTCATTCATTAATTGCATTAAATATCCTTTTTATTTGTTACCAAATTTGTTGAGTTTTAATGCATTGTTGTAATATTACTATTTCAAATATTTACTTAAATGTAGTTCATTGTTGTGTCTGCATCTATGTAATTAGATTTATTTACTTGTCCTCCTTTGTAAATCAGTTTTTTGTAACTGAATAGGATAGACGTAAAATAAATAAATTAATAATAGACCATATCCTTTTTCTTTTCTTCAGTTAGTGTGTACCTATAATCATATGAACTGCTGACAGGACATCAATTATTCTATCTGTAGCAGGTCTACTATTTTTTAACTTTGCCAACACGATTTGGGTTTCCAGAGCCGAACCGTTAAAAATTGATCGAACTTTCGCCTTCCCTTTGACTACCTCCCCGACAGCGACGACAATGACGACACAGACGGATGATGACACAGACGGAGACGACCACGACGTGGGGGAACCTCTGCCCTCCCCATACGCTTGTGGCTGGTTCTGACAAGCACAGGCCTGTCCACACCTTGACCCCCGCGTTATCCCTTGCGTCCCTCCCTTCGTCTCGATTAGCCATGTTGCATAAATATGAGACGCTCAGCAATATCCAATCCAATCTATTTGGCTTTGATCATTATCCACCTCCTGGATGTTCTCATGTCCAGGTTCTGATTACTTCTGTTCTATTATTTTTAAATTTCCCCCACTTTTTTATTATTACTCAAAAATGATTAAAGTGCATTGGACATTATTTAGTTACGGTTTTGAGGAACGCAGGCATCTGACCATAAAATTATTTTTGTGATCTCAGGATGATCTTCAATTGCACATATGAGGATTTTAACTGGTGAGCTGGCAATATGTAACAGTGTTGGTTAACGCCTAATAAAAACAAGAGATTAGCATGGGGCCTAAGGTCTAGGCATACCAGTCATAAAATATACTTAGGCTCTAGGCCAAACGCAGAAATCTAAGCCTGATCCCAGGCCTACTACAGTGCTTTAAACTTACCAGTTGCTTGGCCTATAACCAATTTAAGTGACCTAACCTTAAGCTATAGGCTAAACTGCAAGGGCCGGTAGTATAATTGGATATTGCTTAACGTCTCATATGGCTAGGCCTATAAGTATTTGTTGAATAATGAGTTCGGGTTTGGAAGATTAAGTATGGTGGAAGGAATACCTAGTCTAGGTTGATCAACTCTGTAGTTTTTTTAGCTCTGAACATTGTAGACCTAGGGCCTAGGCCTACGCCATAAAATCCCTAAAGTTGCTAGGCCTAGAGCTAGCCCTAGGCCTACCTAGCAGATGTGAAGGGTAGGGCCTAGGCATAGAGATTTTATAAGGCTCTAACTATACTTAGGGCTAGGTAGGGGCCTAGCCCTAGTGGGACCAGCCTAGCCTAGCCGTGCAGTCGGCGGCGTGCTTGCATGTGGATGACATGCCGAGGCCTAGAAAACATCATATGCCTAGGTCTACTGGTATTATATTTATGTATAGTCTAGCATAGCATAATATGCTTTTTACTTACTTGTCGGTAGGTAATCTTCATTACAAAAATGTAAAGTACACACAACCATAGATTTGCAGATAGGTTTGCCTATCATCAGGTGGTTCACCCATAGCCGATGTCTGTTTACTTTTTCCGTCAAACCAATATAGTTTTTCCACGGAATTAGTTCTGTTTCCTTAGGAAAAGTATGGAAAGACACATTTCTGTTATTTGACGCTCTAGGTATACACTGGAGCACACAACAATAACGATTAGAATTTGCCGATTGCGTAGGGGCGAACGTAGCCATGTCAGATTTTGTCCTCAGTGAGCGTATATAGCTTTTTCCCGCCAGATGGGACATGAGAAGAAGGAGCGCTCTATTCGGAACCCGGACCGAAAATAACGGATATTTTACTAACCAGAACTGAAACTTATAATCAGGATTCGCACTCCCCTAGATAACGTACTAAAAAATATTTCTTTGTTTTAAAACAACATACTAGTGCCTAGTGCTGTAAAGAATTATGTATTGACCAAATGCAACACAGATGACACCTATTTATGTATGCTAGGTTAAAGAAAGTGATTGATGAGATATTTGAAGGTTTGGATTTAAAGGTCAATGAGCCTTATTTTTTCCTGCCGCCTGAAAGCATGATTACATAATAATGTAAATGCAGGCATAGGCAAACAAACATTTATATAGAGCTTACCTATCTGTCTTTCTCCGGCGTAGGCGTAGGGCCTATTGACTTAACTGGAAGTGGTCTTTTATTGGGCAATGTCCTTATCAGCGTTGTCTTCTAGATGTTTTTCTCCCTGAAACTAATGGCGAGCTCAGGGTCGTCGTCGGGGGACTTTCCCCTGCCCTTTGACTACCTCCCCAACGGCGACGACAATAAATTCCAACTCGCAACCTTCTCGTGGTTTGGCCCGTGATAGGGGAGTTTTTCTTCCTGAAACTAATGGCGAGCTCTGGGTCGTCGTCGGGGAAATTTCCCCCTCCCTTTGACTACCTCCCCGACGGCGACGACATTGACAACATGGACGGATGATGACACAGACGGAGACGACCACGACGTGGAGGAACCCTTGATCTCCCTATACGCTTGTGGCTGGTTCTGACCAGCACAGGCCTGTCCTCCCCTTGTCACCCCCGCGTCATCCCTTACGTCCCTCCCTTCGTCTCGATTAGCCAAGTTGCATAAATATGAGACGTTAAGCATTATCCAATCTACAACACGGACGGAGATGACCACGACGTGGGGGAACCCCTGCCCTCGCCATACGCTTGTAGCTGGTTCTGACCAGCACACGCCTGTCCACCCCTTGTCCCCCCGCGTCATCCCTTACGTCCCTCCCTTCGTCTCAATTAGCTGTAACACAACGAACCTTCGACCCCTCAGGTAATCAATAGGCTCTCGTTGGATACCTCACTAAATAGCTGTACTCCAGAAAATATGATTTAATGATCAAGAACATACTCGGCGATGGGTCGCCTAATTAAAGTGAAACACGATTTCTGACCTCACTTAGAAGTAAAATATTAATTAAGAATAAATAACAACTGATCAAGGCTAAAATCCCTCAAACTTGAATTTTAAACCCTACCTAGGCGTGAATCTGGTACTCAAGTCTAAAGGTCCCTAACTAGTTCACATCAACCTCCTATAACTCACCAAGACCCACAAAATTGAGAAATCGTAAGACATCGAAGAAAAACATCTCTGAAATACAACTTATAATTTAAACTAGACCCAGGATGACATTACAACAGGCAATCAACGGTTAATAAGTCAAACCAGAACGGGCTATATTGTATAACACAAATGAATTTCCTTCATTGACAAGGAATACATTTCAAAACCCTACCTATCAGTACTGATGGCTAAAAGCGAATTGGATATCTAGTTAAGATATCTCTTGGTCTGATGGACAACAGTAAAGTTTTCCAAAAGTTTATGACAATATAATTAGTAATAAACTTATTCTAATACTCATCACAAATGATCGCGACTCCCATCGAAACCCTATGTAGTCAAAGAAGTTTGACGTGTAGTTCAGTAACTTGCTGCGTATGTATTGACTGTCGTAGTCTTGTATCGACGATCCTGTCTTGAGTTCGTATCCCGGCTGTGATTCCTTTCGAAGTTCAGCTGTCACTTGTTATTGTTCGAGCGGTGGTAAAATTACGTTAATTTATCGTTCTGATAAACCAACTCCGATCGTACGTTCTTATGTTCCACACTTGCCCGATACCAGCATCCCAAGTTCAATAAACAAGTTCGCCAGTTCCTCACACGGTAAACTGTCAGACAGTTAATGATGTAAACACGACAACTTTTATCGACACTTCACGCGTCTTTATCAACAATACAAATCTTCGACGTCGGTGGCTCAGTCACTCGCGGATGTTCATCGTTTTTATTATTGTTGATGTCAATTTCAAACTCTTTGCAACTAAAATTCACCATTTTGGATTTCAAATGATCTGCATTTATTGATTTTGAAACCAATTTGCCCAAATACTAAAACTTTGCCAAGATATTGAATTGTCAATAACCGTTCCTTATATGTTCTTATACTTGGATTTATAAACGATTTTATCCCTACCAATTTCCTTTTCGTGATACTTCAGTCTATATTTCGTAGTAATCTAACCACCAAACTTTGATTGCGTTTCCCGTGGCGTCTTCTCCAGGCTACGCGGATACAATCGTTCTTGAATCTTCTTAAACGCAACTAGCTCTCGGCCCTTCGGCTATTAATGATTCTAAACTTTTCTGGCTATCGTTGTTGTATTTTATCAAGTCCGTCGGTTTATGAATATGTTCCTAAGGCATGCAAAAGTTCGGTCACTCACGTATCCCTGGTCTCGGCTAGACTCGTAAAATGTACCTCGGTTGGTTACAGTTCTCGTTGATTTCACAGACGTTTACTTGTATTTCTTCTAGGCAGATCGCCGCTCGTTCTCGATAAGCACTTTCGCGGATTTTTAACACGCGTTTCCTATCATCAAAACGTTTTCCCTTGTTAACTTTACCTAAGTTTTACACATCGCCTAACTCGGCCTTGAACACGACATCTTCCAACTCAACTTCTCAAACTACTAACGCTCTCAACAATACAAATCACGATCGCAGCGTTATAATAACCAATCAGAGAACAGCACACAGTGTCATTAATCTGAACCAGGTCCAAACAAAATGTCCGGGCGACGCATTATACGAAAATGACGAAATATGAACTTGGCATTTTCTATAATTTAATAAAATAGATTGACTTAGATTTTATATTAAAATTGTCAAACTTAAATGAACCACATGATTCTTTATATGAAATAAAACGAAATTTTCTCTAGTTTCTCATTTAAATGAAACGCGTTCTGTATTATTAGTATTTAATTAGTTTATCTATGGTTTACACATTTAAGCCAGTTGCATCAGTAGTAGCCTCGAACCAGCTCATGAAAAATACACAGCTCTCCTTCCACTTACCAACTGCATCGACTTCCAGATACGAATCTATCTTCGAATGACCATTTCTAAAAGACCTAAGTCCACTCAGGGAAAGTCCGTATAGTCTCATAGCCAAGTTGCATAAATATGAGACGTTAAGCAATATCCAATCCAATTCTAGATATGTAATTCTTCTGTGCAAAAATTAGCCTTTTTGATAAAACGTGGTATGTCTGCCAGAAAAGAGATCAAGTTATGTAGGGACTATAAACATTTAAGCATGTGCATTTATTCATCAGTGGTTCAAGTATGAATAGTATTGAGGTATCATCAAGACAACCTTGTCAAAATTTTAATAGAAGGTAGTTATGTGGGTGGTGTTTAATGTTGTGTGAACCGGGATGAATTCAAACCGAACACTGACAGTGCTTTAATTAGGCCTAGTTGTTTTTAGCATTGAACCTGACTTTCTTCCTAAAGAGGTCACCAAGAATATCTCTTATTTCTTGCGGAGACGATACCATTCTTAGCTTTCTACCAAGCCCTTCTTCAACCATTAGTTCTCGCAGTTGATCCACTGAAAGGTATCTAGCCGATATTCTTTAGGTCTACTACTTGTATAACCAGTTGTATCGCCGATTGCAGAATTTCGAATTTGGTTTGGTTTGTTGACATGCTTGAATTTATTTGATTTCTGTTCATCCCAGTTGGGTACTTCTACGTGTATACCTGTAACAATCCCTGGCTGTCTAAAGTCGTTACTTTTGATTGGTTTATCCCAATTTCCTCTTTTTTATTTCAGTTACCACCTGAGATTCATTACCGGTAAGCTTTTTAACAGATTTTTTGACAACACTCGAATCAACATTTTGAATGTTATCTTCTTCAATTAAAGTTTCCATAGTACTATGAGATTCATTTTCGTTGATGTGTTTTGTACCGCTCCCGCTACAATTTGTTACATTAACCGTAAGAATTTTCAATGTGGACACTTTTTCAATGCAATAGAGACCTTGACGCCAAACACTTTCTCGTAAAAGAATTTTCAACGTCGTTGGTTTTAAACGATGTTGGGTCAAAAGTCTGGCAATTCTTCTTTAATTGAAAACTTGTTAAAGGAATTGATTTCTGGATTGTCCTTCTATTGTCAATTGTTTCCACTGGTAGTTTCAATGCGTTGGGAAAACACTATTCGAGTCCTGTCAGTAATGCCCATTGAAGAAATTATGGTTTGTTTGATCGTATTGCTATCATCTTGCAAAGGCCTCTTCTTATACCGGTTACTGTTAACAAACGACCTGGAGAATACAGCTGGATTTTCTTTAGTACCATTTTTAGTACTTGTGTTGATTACATTGGGTGATGGTTTGAATTATTTAATATTTTACATTTAATTTTGGCTTTAAACAATCAAGATCTTCTACCTTGTTCTGGAGAAATGTGATCTTATCTTCCAACAGGCTAATCGTTTTGCCCATTATTGTCACAAGCAATGTTCTTTTCTCTGAAATGTCGAAAGTTAAAACAAAAACAAGAAGTTAGAAATTAAAGGAAGATGGTGATCAAGATAATCCGAGTGTAGACAAAGGTGCAGAGAGTTTCGTTTTCGCGGACTTCGATGTTATCTAAGATGCCTCGGGATTCCAGACTTTGGGTTCGGCAGTGAAAATGTTGATTGCGCATGCTGATGCACTTATCCTCTCAAGATTGGACTTTTCTAGCTCTATTTACAACTCTGCAAGGGACATCATCATTCATACATTAGGACGTTGGATACAGTACACTATACTGGTATTCGACTGTCAACAGGTGCATTCCAAACCAGCCCTGTTAATAGCATATACAGCGAAGCAGGAGAACCATCATTACTCACTAGAAGGAATTTCTTGATGCTTAATTATGTGGTGTCGTTAAAAGGTTACCCCAAAAATCCATCCTACAATGCAGTTTTAGATCCCCCTTTTAAAAATCGTTATTTCTTACGTCCAAAAGCAATTAGACCAGTAGGCATTAGGCCAGTAGGCCCATAGATCGTTTAATTTACCTTGGTAGTGTAGGTGTAAGTAAATTCTGTCCTGACGAAACCGGAACTTCCCGTAGCACCTTTAAAACATCATCCTGATGGTTCCTTTCAGGGGTGCCACTAACAGTCACTTCCTGTTCTACTTCTAACAGCTTCTTCTTTGTGTTCCTTTTCGTCCTCTTCCCGTATTGGGGATCCAGTTTTCTCTTTGCATCTCGCCGCAAAGTGGCGGCGCGCCGATTTAATATCAATGTAAAGTTGGGAACTTGTACCCTAGGAGTAGGGTTCTCTGCATTTTTCTTGTCCACAACATTGCGGACAAACACTACAAATAAAAATTAACAACATATTATAAGAACTCGCACTAGATGAAATGATGGGAAGAATTCAACATAAGACTCAGTGAGGACAGCAAAATGTTAGGGCTGTGCGAGTACTCGATTTCTCGAGCTTTTTGGAGCTTCAGTTTTGAGCTCGCGCTGAGCCGAGCTTGGTTTTAGGCTCGATTTATCCGAGCTCCCCATACGCTTGTGGCTGGTTCTGACCAGCACAGGCCTGTCCACCCCTTGTCCCCCCGCGTCATCCCTTACGTCCCTCCCTTCGTCTAGATTAGCCAAGTTGCATAAATATGAGACGTCAAGCAATATCCAATATTAAAAAAAAAAACTCTTTATCGACGGCAGGCTCCGCGAGAAAGACCGCATCGACGTAGCGCGTAAAATAATAAACCGGTGAATTAGCCTCAAAACGGTCGCGAAAATTACCCTGATCTTATAATCGGCTCCAAGTAATTTCTAGAACCGGGTACCCGATGTCATCACTAGAAAATATCTTGCCTAACCATTAATTTTTTATTTTTTTTATTGAAAAAGCTCGGCTCGGCTCGCAAGTCGAGCTTTTTTTTAATACTCGGCTCGGCTCCACTTAAAAATTATAGGCTCGCACAGCCCTACAAAATATGCATCGATATGGTTCATAAAACAAATTGCCATACAATCTACATCCCATATTTAACATGGCAGATGGTGTCAACATTTTGGTGGTACTTTCTAGCGGTGCGGAATGGTACCAAGATCAAGCAGTTTAGCCCGCTGAACTTTGCATTCTAGGTCTACCATTTTTTTCAAATTAAGAGACGTGCCAATTACACACAATCATCAATGCAACTTTAAAAAGCATTCACAAAGTTTTGTAGTACACAAAAACTTCAAAACCAATCTTGATTTTGTTAGTGAGACGTCGTGCAAACTGAGGCACTAGGCCTACATTATATACGCTTTCACCACTTGAATCTTTGACAGAGCATTAAAAAGATTGTGAAATGCTAATTGTGTGCGGAAAATTTTCAAAAGTATAGTCAATCTTTAATTTAAACGTTCTTCATCAAATTCGTAATAATACCCAAGTAGAACACCAACGTTTGGCCGACATAGTTCCGACGATTACAGTACCGGAGGATCGACGTGGGGTACCGCCGTCGGAAAGTAGTAGCTAAGACCCACGGCCCTGCGTCGATATAACGTAGTCACCTGCCTCTACACTTTCCACACTTTAGTATAATATCGGACTTTCTGTACCTGTAGTTCATATAATAGCAAACTTAACAATACAGCTCTATTGATGTTTGGAAACATGAAATGCATAACTTTAAAACGATATATTACAAAGCATTTCAGAAACAAGCCCATTTACAGAAATGATATACTACTATGATCATACTATGATTACTCGTTATTATGTTACATCCATATGTAATTCTGTTTCTGTTATGTTGTTAATTTTGTTGTTATTGTTAGTTCTGTTGTTAATCAATATTAAATACGTATAAAAACACATCCTTACAGTTGTCAAAAACATTATTTTGTATCTTACCTTTGTTGTATTGTGTACAATCAATACAATTATTTCAATGTAACTCAATTCACAGGAATTTTGATTAATTAAAACAACTTTTTACCATGACTTTTTCTATGTTGTCATAATCAGTGTTATATAAATTAAGTATTTAAAAGAAACAAATTGCATAGGCCTAATTCAAAGTCAACTTGCAGTTGGTATTTGCAATTATATGTGCAAAAACTTACTTACAATAATCAGTACGAATATTAGTGTGGTAAATCTGTCCGATTGGTTAGTAGTTCGTTAGTTAATGTTGTTTTAGGGCACTCAACAGTAGAGTTATCAGTGCCCATTTCAAGTGTATTGGAATCTTCCAAATTTTCTTTTTCCATAATTGTGGATTACCACCATGTTTTCTTCCCTTCAAAGGGAGGAACGTAAGGGAAGACGCGGGGGGTTAATGGGAAGGAGTGAGGATGTTGAAAAGGATGGGTTTAACAGGGTGGGAACGGAGGTAATTCTGCTACCGTAGAATTGCCCTAATATGGTATCATTCCTTTTTTCCTTGGGCTCGCCAGACCTAATTTTTTTCATTTATTTATAAATTTTCTTGGCTATCATATCTTGTAGACCTATAATTAGTTTCATATTCATTCAAATTTCATAGGGGTGTTAGGGTGCTCAAAATTTTGGATCAGTTCTGGTATTTAGGTGGATAGTGGAGTGCCGAACCCGACCCGA
>JAMZAV010015004.1:0-11227 GCA_024449915.1 Sweltsa coloradensis | reverse complement strand
ATTTGCGATTTTCATTTTCTCAGTTTGACAGTTTAATTTTGTTATTTGCTAGTTTTCGTCAGTTTGATATTGTATTATTGTCAGTTTGTCATAACCTTTTGTCAGTTGCTTGTTTAAGTCATTTTCAAATACCCAGTTTTTCATTATCCAAGTTTCATTTTGTCAATTTGCTAGTTTTCGTCAGTTTGATTTTGTCAGAATGTCAATTGTAAATTGCTTTTGTCAGGTTGTTTAGTTTGTCATTTCATATTGTAAGTTGCAATTTTGTCAATTTTTAATTTTTCAGTTTGACAGTTTCATTTTGTTAATTTGCTAGATAACTTCAGTTTGATATTGTAATATGTCAGTTTGTCAATAACATTTTGTCAGTTTGCTTGTTTTTAGTCATTTTCAAATTGTCAGTTTTTCATTTTCAACAGTTTCATTTTGTTAATTTGCTAATTTTCGTCATTTGATTTTGTAAGAATGTCATTTCAATTGCATTTTGTGGAATTATTTAGTCATTTCATATGTGATTGTCATTTTGTCAATTTTCATTTCACAGTTTGACAGTTTCATTTTGTTATTGCTAGTTTTCGTCAATTTTGTTTTTGTTAAATTCGATTGTTGATTTTGTCAGTTGTTATTTTAAGTCATTTATATTGTCATTTTCATTAGTTGCATTTTCATTTTAGATTTGCTGTTCTTTTGTTAATTTTGTATATGTCAGTTTGTTTTAAGAATTTGTCAGTTTCTTAATTTGTCATTTGTTTTTAGTCATTTTCAATTTAAGTTTCATTTGTTAATTTGCTAATTTGCAGTTTTTTGTAATTGCTAGTTTTGTCATTTGATTTTTTAAAGATCAGTTAGTTAATTGCATTTTCAGGAAGTTAGTTTATATGTATTTCCATTTTTTGTACACATTTTCATTTTTAAGTTTGACAGTTTCATTTCTTTCGTTATTTCCTAGTTTTCGTCAATTTGTTTTGTAAATGTCAGATTTGTCATAACTTGTCATTTTGCTTGTTTGTTAGTTTTATCAATTTTCAATTGTTTTCATTTTCATAGTTGTCATTTTTCATTTCTAGTTTTGTCGTTTATTTTGTAAGTAATGTCAGTTTCATGCATTTGATTTTGTAGATGTAGTATTATCATTTTAATTGTCGTTTGCATTTTTTCAGATTTTTATTTTCAACAAGTTTATCATTTCATTTTATTTTCAATTTGCTGTTTTCGTAAGTTTAATATTGTAAATTTTCAATACTTAATTGCATTTTGTTGTAAGTCATTTTCATAATTCATTGTTAGTTTGTAAATTTTGCAGTTATTTTTAAATTTTTCATCAGTTTGATTTTCAGATGTCAATTCGTCAATTGCATTTTGCCAGGTGTTATTTTAGTCATTTTCATATTGAATTTGCATTTTGTCAATTTTTAATTTACGTTTGACAGTTTATTTTGTTAATTGCTGGTTAACTTCAGTTGAAATTGTAATATTGTCATTTGTCAAAACATTTTGAAGTTATTGTTTAGTCATTTTCAAATTTGCGTTTTCATTTGTTCAGTTTCATTTTGCATTTAGTATTTCGTCAGTTTGATTTTGTAAGAATGTCAGATTGTCAATTGCATTTTGTCAGGTGTTAGTTTTAGTCAATTTCATATTGTAATTTTTGCATTTTTGTCAGATTTTTATTTTCACAGTTTGACAGTTTCATTTTGTTGAATTTTGCTAGGTTAACTTCAGTGTATATTGTAATATTGTCATCTTTGTCATTAAGTTGTTTAGTCATTTTAATTGAGTTTATTTTCATTTTCAATTTCAGTTCTATTTGCTAGTTTCGTCAGTTTGATTTTTAAGAATTCAGTTTTCATCGCTTTGTCAGGTTTTAGTTTCAGTCAGATTTTCATATTGTCCTTTGCATTTTGCCAGATTTTATTTTCAAGTTTGACAGTTTCATTTTCATATTGTATTTTGTCAATTTGTCATTTTTAATTTTGTCAGTTTGTCATAACATTTTGTCAGTTTGTCTTGTTTATCATTTTAAATTGTAAATTTTTCATTTTCAATACATTTTGCATTTGCTTGTTTTGTCAGTTTGATTTTTAAATTGTCGTTTTTATTTTCAAGTTCATTTTGTCAGTTTGCTGTTTTTTCATTTTCAAATTGAAGTTAACATGTCAGCAGTTTCATTGTCAATTTGCAGTTTAGTCTTAGTTTAATTTAATATGTAGTTTGATACCTTTTTATCAGTTTGCTTTTTATGTCAGTTTTGACAATTTAATATTTTGTTAATTTAGTAGTTTTCGTCAGTTTGTTATATTTGTTTATTTTGTCAACTTTGTCAATAACATTTTGTCAAGTTTGTCTTTGTTTTAAGATCATTTTGCAATTTTGAAGTTTTTATTTTTCATTTATTTTCATTTTGTCAATTTGTTATTTTTTTCGTCTTTTTGATTTTTTAAGAATGTCAGATTTTCAATTGCATTTTGTCAGTTTTTAGTTTCAGTCTCTTTTCATATTGTCCTTTCGCATTTTGCAGTTTTTCATTTCATCAAAGTTGACAGTTTTTGTGTTAGTTTTGTTATTTTCGTCAGTTTGATATTGTAATATTGTCAGTTTGTAATAACATTTTGTCAGTTTGCTTGTTTTAGTCATTTTAAAAATTGTAAATTTTTCTTTTTTCCCATTTTCCCATTTTGGTAAATTTGCTAGTTTTTTCGCCCCCATTTTGTTTTGTAAGAATGTCTAAATTGTAAATTGCTTTTTTGGTCATTTGCTTGTTTTATTCTTTTTAAAATTAAAAAGTTAACTTTTTTTTGTAAAACAGTTTCATTTTGCCCTTTGCTATTTTTTCGCCCAGTTTGATATTGTAATTTTTGTCAGTTTGTCAATAACCTTTTTATCAGTTTGCTTTTTTTTTAGTCATTTTAAAATTGAAAATTTTTCATTTTCACATTTTCCCCTTTTGTTTTTTTGTTATTTTTCGTCATTTTGATTTTGTAAAAATGCCCCAGAATGTAAAATTTTGCTTTTTGTCAGGTGTTTTTTTTGTCATTTTAAATTGAAAGTTTGCAATTTTTAAATTTTTTTAAAAATTTTTACATTTTGGGACATTTCCCCCAATTTTGTTAATTTGCCAAAAAAACCCTTTCCATTTGATAATTGTAAATTTGTCATTTGTAAATAACTTTTTTGTCATTTTGCTTTTTTTGGGTCATTTTAAAATTGTATTTTTTTCATTTTAAACATTTTTCATTTTGTAAATTTTTAGTTTTCGAAATTTTTGATTTTGTAAAATGCTGTTTGGTCAATTGCATTTTGTCAGTTAGCTTGTTTTATTCATTTTCAAATTGAAAGTTATTCATTGTCCCCCGTTTTCATTATGTTAATTTCCTGGGGTTTTTCGCCCCATTTTGGGGGAAATTTTGGGAATATTGTCATTTGCCAATAAAATTTTATCTTTTTTTGCTTACTTTAGTCATTTTAAAATTGTCGGGTTTTTCATATTCACATTTTGGGACTTTTTTTCCCATTTTTTTAAATTTGTTTATTTTTTCGTCATTTTGTTTTTGGTAAAAATTTGTCGGATTGTAAATTTGCATTTTTTTTCGGGTTTTGTTATTTTTGGGTCTTTTTTCACATTGTAAGTTTGAAATTTTTTGTCATTTTTTTTTTTTCCCGTTTGAAAATTTTCCCTTTTTTGTTAATTTGTAGGTTTTTTTTCAGGTTGATATTGTAATATTGTAAAGTTTGCCAAAAAAATTTTTTTATTTTTGCTTTTTTTTAAGTCTTTTTTAAAATTTGGGTCATTTTTCATATTCAAAATTTAAAATGTTTCATTTTTTTAAATTTGCTGGGTTTTGGGTCAGTTTGTTATTTTTATATTGTTAGTTTGTTATTTTTCGTCATTTTGTTATTTTTAATATTTTCACTTTTTCAATAACTTTTGTCTTTTTGGGTTGTTTTAGTCTTTTTTAAAAATTGTCAGTTTTGATTTTTCACAGATTGATTTTGTAAATTTTGGGGCTATTTTTCGTCAGTTTGTACTGTAAAATATAAAGATTGTCAATTGAATTTTGTCAGGTTGTTAGTTTAAGTCATTTTCATATTGTAAGTTTGTTATTTTGTCAGTTTTTCATTTTCACAGTTTTCGTTTTATTTTGTTAATTTGCTAGGTTTTCGTCAGTTTGATATTGTAATATTGTCAGTTTGTCAATAACATTTTGTCAGTTTGCTTGTTTTAGTCATTTTCAAATTGTCTGTTTTTCATTTTCACAGTTTCATTTTGTCAATTTGCTAATTTTCGTCAGTTTGATTTTGTAAGAATGTCAGATTGTCAATTGCATTTTGTCAGGTTGTTAGTTTTAGTCATTTTCATATTGTAAGTTTGCAATTTTGTCAATTTTTAATTTTTACAGTTTGACAGTTTCATTTTGTTAATTTGCTAGGTTAACTTCAGTTTGATATTGTAATATTGTCAGTTTGTCAATAACATTTTGTCAGTTTGCTTGTTTTAGTTATTTTCAAATTGAAAGTTATTCATTTTCATAGTTTCATTTTGTCAATTTGCTAGTTTTCGTCAGTTTGATTTTGTAAGAATGTCAGATTGTCAATTGCATTTTGTCAGGTTGTTAGTTTTATTCATTTTCATATTGTAACTTTGTCATTTTGTCAGATTTTTATTTTCACAGTTTGACAGTTTCATTTTGTTAATTTGCTAGGTTAACTTCAGTTTGATATTGTAATATTGTCACTTTGTCAATAACATTTTGTAAGTTTGCTTGTTTAAGTCATTTTCAAATTGTCAGTTTTAATCATTTTCACTGTCTTGAGCAGTTTCATTTTTTTTTTTGTTCAATGGCATAGTTTTTCGTCAGTTTGGATATTGTAATTTGTCAGTTTGTCAATAACTTTTGTCAGTTTTGCTTGATTTATGTCATTTTCAAATTGTCAGTTTGTATCATTTTTCAACAGTTTCCTCACTTGTCATTTGCTTAGTTTTCGTTCGTCACGTTTGATATTTTGTAAGAATGTCAGCATTGTCAATATATGCAATTTTTGTCATGGAATACATTAGTTTTTAAGTCATTTTCATCTAGTACGTTTGTCATTTTGTTCAGATTTTCATTTCACAGTTTGACAGTTTCATTTTGTGCGGTAATTTTGCTAGTTTTTGTCAATTTGTTTTGTTAGAATGTCAGATTGTCAATTGCATTTGTCACTCAGGTTGTTAGTTTTAGGTCATTTTCATATTGTCAGTTTGTTCATTATTCAGATTTTCATTTTCACCGGTTTTGAAACTGTTTCATTTTGTGATTTGATAGTTGTCGTCTGTTTTTTGATTTGTCTAAGAATGGTAGATTGTACAATTTTGCATTTTGTCAGGTTGTTAGTTTTAGGTCATTTTCATATTGTAACCTTTGTCATTTTTGTCATATTTTATTTTCACACAGTTTGACATATTTTATTTTAGTTTTGTTAAATTTGCTAGGGTTTTTTTCGTCAGTTTGATATTGTAATACTGTCAGTTTTTGTCATAATATTTGTCAGTTTGCCTGTTTTGCATATTTCAAATTGAAAGTTTTTCATTTTCAATAGTTTCATTTGTGTCAATTTGCTAGTTTTCGGGGGGTTAGTTTGATTATTTACAGAATGTCAGATTTCCAATTGGCATTTTGTCCAGGTTGTCTCTTTACTTCTCTTCATATTGTTGTTTGTATTTTTGGGTCAGTTTTTAATTTTCACATTTGACAGTGTTCATTTTGTTAATTTGCTAGTTTTCGTCAGTTGTGATATTGTATATTGTCACTTTTGTCCAATCACATTTTGTAAGTTTGCTTCGTTTAAGTCATTTTCCAAATTGTCAGTTTTTTCAGTTTCACAGTTTTCATTTTGTCAATTTGCTAGTTTTTTCGTCAGTTTTCATTTTGTAAGAATGTCAGATTGTCATTCGCATGTTGTCCAGGTGTTTAGTTTAAGTAAGTCATTTTTATAATTGTAAGTTTGTTATTTTGTCAGTTTTGGTCATTTCCACAGTTTGACAGTTTCATTTTTGTTACTTGCTAGGTTTTCGACGGGGGGGGGGGGGGGGGGGGGTTTGATTTTTGTATATATTGTCAGTTTGTCAATAACATTCGTCAGTTTGCTTGTTCTAAGTCATTTTCAAATTGTCTCGTTTTTTCATTTTTCCAAAGTTTGATTTTCGCGGTCAATTTCTAGTTTTTCGTTCCTTGATACTGTAAGAAATGTTCAGATTGTCAATTGCATTTTGTCAGTTGTTAGTTTTAAGGTCAGTTTCATATTGTAAGTTTGTTAGTTTGTCATTTTTTATTTTTTACAGTTTGACACTTTCATTTTGGTTTAATTTGCTAGGTTTTCGTCATTTGATATGTAATATTGTCATTTGCCATAAAATCTATCTTTTGCTTATTTTAGATATTTTCAAATTGGAGACAGTTTTTCATATTCACAGTTTGACTGTTTCATTTTGGTTAATTTGCTAGTTTTCGTCAGTTTGGAGTTTGTCAGAATTGTCAGATTGTCAATTGCATTTTGTCAGTTTTAGTTTTAGTCATTTTCATATGTAAGTTTGTTATTTTGTCTATTTTTTTATTTTTACAGTTTGACAGTTTCATTTTGTGCATTTGCTAGGTTTTGCGTCAGTTTTGATATTGTAATAATTGTCAGTTTTTGCCATAAAATCTATCTGTTTGCTTATTTAGTTATTTCAAATTGTCAGTTTTTCAATTTTTCACAGTTTGACAGTTTAATTTTGTGTAATTTGCTAGGTGTCGTCAGTTTGAATATTGTACTATTTGTTAGTTTTGTTAGTGTTTCGTCAGTTTGATATTGTAAATTGTCTACTTCTTGTTCAATAAGATTTTGTCATTTTGCTGTTTTAGTCATTTTCCAAAATTGTCAGCTTTTTCATTTTAAGTCGGTTTGATTGTTGTCAACATTTGCTAGTTCTTCCGTCAGGTTGATACTGTTAAAGAATGTCAGATTGTCATTGTAACATTTTGTCAGGTTGTTAGTTTCAAGTCATTTCAATATTGTTAAGTTTGCTATTTTTGTCAGTTTTTCCATTTTCACAGTTTTACAGTTTTATTTTTGTCTAATTTGCTAGGTTTTTGTCAGTTGATAGTGTAATGATTGCAGTTTGTCCATAACATTTTGTCAGTTTGCTTGTTTTAGAGTCATATTCAAATTGTAAATTTTTCATTTTTTACAGTTCTTTTGTCAATTTTGCTCTTTTCGTCAGTTTGATTTTGTAAGAATGGTCAGAATGTCCAATTGTTCATTTTGTGTCAGGTCTCTCTTAGTTTTTAGGTCATTTTCACATTGTAATTTGTAATTTTTTCAGTTTTTTCCAGTTCACGAGTTTGAATATTTCATTTCGTTTAATTTCCTAGTTTTGCGTCAGTTTTTTGAATTGTATATTGTCAGTTTGTCAAATAAATATTATCTGTTGCTTATTTTTAAAGTCATTTCAAATTGTCAGGTTTTTCATATTCACAGTGTGACTGTTTGTCATTTTGGTTAATTCTGCTAGTTCTCGTCAGTTAGATTTGGTAGAATGTCAGATTGTCAGTGCATTTTTGTCAGGTTTCTTAGTTTTAAGTCATTTTCATATGTAATTTTTGTCATTTTTTGACACGATATTCATTTGTCTCAGTTTGACAGTTTCATTTTTGTTAATTTTGCTTGTTTTTCGTTCAGTTTGATCTTGTAATTTGTCCATTTTGTCAATTAACATGTTGTCGATTTTTCTTGTTTTAGTCATTTTCAAATTGTCAGTTTTTTCACTTTACACAGTTTCGTTTTGTCAATTTGGCTAGTTTTCGTCAGTTTGATTTTTTAAGAATGTCATTTTTTTTTCATTGCATTTGTCAGGTGGTTAGTTTTTCGATCATTTTCATATTGTAGGTTTTGTATTTTTGTCATTTTTAATTTTCACAGTTTGAGACAGTTTCATTTTGTGTGTTATTTGTGCGTGAGGTTTTTTCGTCAGTTTGATATTGTATATTGTCATTTTTGTCAAAAACATTTGTCAGCTTTGCTGTTTTTTTTAATCATTTCAAATTGTCAGTTTTTTCATTTTCAACAGTTTCATTTTGTCATTTGCTAGTTTTCGTCAGTTTTGTGTGTTGTGTTAGAATGTCAGATTGTCAATTGCATTTTGTCAGGTTGTTAGTTTTTAGTCCTTTTCATATTGTCAATTTGTCCATTATGTCAGAATTTCATTTCACAGATTGACTGTTTCATTTTTGTTAATGCTGGTTTTTCGTCAGTTTGGATTTGTAAGAATGTCAGACATTGTCATTGGCATTTTGTCAGGTTGTTAGTTTTAGTCATTTTCAGATTGTCCAGTTTGGTCATTATGTTCAGATTTTTCATTTTCACAGTTTTGACTGTTTCATTTTTGTTTAATTTGCTGGTATTGAGTCAGTTTGATTTTGTAAGAAAATCAGATTATCATTGAATTTTTGTTCAGTTTGCTTGTTTTAGTTATTTCAATTGAAAGTTTATTCATTTTCATAGTTTTTTCATTTGTCAATTTGCTAGTTTTCGTCAGTTTGATTTTTTAAGAATGTCAAGATTGTCAATTGCATTTTGGTCAGAAGTTAGTTTTAAGTCATATATTTTTACATGTTAAGTTGGTACACAATTTTGTCAGTTATTTTTAAATTTTCACCAGTTAGACAGTTTCATTTTGTTAATTTCCTACTTTTGCGTGTAAGTTTGATATTGTAATATTGTCAGTTTGGTCAATAACACTTTGTCATTTTTGCTTGTTTTAAAATCATTTTCAATTGTCAGTTTTTCATTTTCACAGTTCAATTTGTCAATTTGCTAGTTTTTCGTCAGTTTGATTTTGTAGAATGTCAGACTGTCAATTGCATTTTGTTCAGGAAGTTAGTTTAAGTCAATTTCATATGTAAGTTTGTCCATTATATTGTCCGATTTTCATTTTCACAGTTTGACTGTTTCATTTTGTTTAATTTGCTGGTTTTCTTCAGTTTCATTTTGTAAGAATGTAGTTGTCAATTGCATTTGTGTCAGTTTGGCCTTGTTTTATTCATTTTCAAATTGAAAGTTATTCATTTTCATAGTTTCAATTTGGTGCACTATAGGCTGTCTTTTCGTCAGTTTGATTCTTTTAAGAATGCTCCAGATTTTTTTGCAATTGCATTTTGTCAAGGTTGTTAGTTTTAGCCATTTCTCCATATTGTAGGTTTGTATTTTTGTCAGTTTTTAATTTTTCACCGTTTGAACAGTTTCATTTTGTAATTTGCTAGGTTTCGTCAGTTGATATTGTATATTGTCATTTTGTCAAAAAGCATTTTGTCAGTTTGCTGTTTTGGTTTTTTAATCATTTTCAAATTGTCAGTTTTTCATTTTCACAAGTTTCCATTTTTGTCAATATTGGCTAAGTTTTCGTCAGTTTTGTTTTTGTTTAAATGTCAATTGTCAATTGCATTTTGTCAGGTTTGTTTTAGTTTTTAGTCATGTGTTCATATGTCAATTTGTCATTATGTCATATTTTCATTTTCACAGTTTGACTGTTTCATTGTGTTAATTTGCTGGTTTTTCGTCAGTTTGGATTTTGTAGGGGGGAGAATGTCAGATTATCAATTGAATTTGTCAGTTTGCTTGTTTTAGTTATTTTCAAATGAAAGTTATTTCATTTTCATAGTTTCATTTTGTCAATTTGCTAATTTTTCGTCAGTTTTATTTTTTAAGAAATTCAGATTGTCAATTGCATTTTGTCAGGAAAGTTAGTTTTAAGTCATTTTCACATTGTAAGTTTGTATTTGTCAGTTCATTTTTAAATTTTCACAGTTAGACAGTTTCATTTCGTTAATTTTCCTAGGTTTTTCCGTATAAGTTTGAGATATTGTAATATTGTCCATTTTGTCAATAACACTTTGTCATTTTGCTTGTTTTAAAATCATTTTCCAAATTGTCAGTTTTTCTTTCTTCACAGTTTCCATTTTGTTAATTTGCTAGTTTTCCGGATCAGTTTGATTTTGTAAGAATGTCAGATTATCAATTGGCATTTTTGCCAGGTTTTGTTAGTTTTAGTCATTTTCATATTGTAAGTTTGTCATTTTGTCAATTTTTTAATTTTTACAGTTTGACATTTTCATTTTGTTATTTGCTAGGTTTCACTTCAGTTTTGATACATTGTAATATTGTCAGTTTGTCATAACATTTTGTCAGTTTGCTTGTTTTTAGTCATTTTCAAATTGTCGGTTTTTTCATTATTCACATTTCATTTTGTCAATTTGCTAGTTTTCGTCAGTTTTGGATTTTGTAAGAATGTCAGATTGGTCATTGCATTGTGGTCAGAAGTTAGTTTTAAGTCAATTCATATAGTAAGTTTGCCATTTTTCAGATTTTCATTTTCCACAGTTTGACAGGTTGCATTGTTAATTTGCCTATTTTTGTCCAATTTTTTTGTTGTTAGAATGTCAGATTGGTCAATTGCATTTTGTCAGGTTGTTTTTTTTTAGTCATTTTCATATTGTCAGTTTGTCATTATGTCAGCTTTTCATTTTCACGGTTGTTGACTGTTTTATTTTGTTATTTGATATTTTTCGTCTGTTTGATTGTTGTAAGAATGTCAGATTGTCATTGCATTTTGTCAGGTTTGTTAGTTTAAGTCGTTTTCATTTGTAACTTTTGGTCATTTTTGTCAATTTTTTTTCTCACAAGTTTGACAGTTTTTAGTTTTGTTATTTGCTTAGTTTTCGTCAGTTTGTATTGTAATATTGGTCCGTTTGGTAATAACATTTTGGTCATTTTGCTTGTTTTAGTCATTTTCAAATTGTAAATTTTCATTTTCACAGTTTCATTTTGTCAATTTGCTATTTTTTCGTCATTTTGATTTGTAAGAATGTCAGATTGTCAATTGCATTTTTAGGTGTTAGTTTTAATCATTTTCACATTGAAAGTTTGTAATTTTGTCATTTTTTTTATTTTCACATTTTGACAGTTTTATTTTTTTAAAAATTGCTGGGTTTTCCTTTTGATATTGTAATATTGGTCATTTTGTCAATAATATTTTGTTTTTGCTTGTTTTATTTTTTTCAAATTAAAGTTATTTTTCATAGTTTCATTTTGTCAATTGCTATTTTTCCCGTTAGTTTGTTTTTTAAGAATGTCAGTTTTTAAATTTGCTTTTGTGGGTTGTTATTTTTAGTCTTTTTCATATGAAAAGTTGTATTTTGTCATTTTTAATTTT
>JAMZAV010015003.1:0-13651 GCA_024449915.1 Sweltsa coloradensis | reverse complement strand
CTTACAAGTATTTTCTGCGTACTGTGACATACTCTCCCCACGCGGAAGACCTCCCTGGTGACCAGATGAAACTTATCATATGGAACATCAGGACGGGCCACGAGAAGCGGACGTTTGTGCCCGACGGACCGTGCATGTGGCCAGTCTTAATAATAATATAATAATAATAATAATAATGTATTTATTTAGCTTAACGCTATTACAGTTTACATGTATAGGTACCTTACAAACAGATACAATAGGTACATATATATTTTCACTTAATATTATTATTAAACAGATAGAAACTACGACCGATGCATGGCTTATGGCCTAAAAATGGCCTACAATACTAGTTCAGTACATAGTTGATTACATACTGTCTACATTTTCTTTTAAACTCACTCAATGATTCTTCCTGTCTTATTCCTTTTGGAAGTTTATTAAATTCTATCATCCCTCCACATAATAGGGTTTTATGTGTGCTGTTTTTCTTTACTCTTCTAAAATTAAAACCATCATTGTTTCTCGTGAAATGTCCATGAATGTCTTTTCTTAATTGTAGTAAATTATCAAAGTATCTTGGAAGAAACTTATTCTTTAGTTTATATATAAAAATTAGACTATTAAATATTATATTTTGCCTTACAGTTAACCAATTCAAAGCCTTACTCATACTTGTAATCCTAGCATATCTACCACACTTAAGAACTATCCTCATAGCTTTATTTTGTAGACATTGTAATTTACTTTTATCATTTTCAGATATCCCAAACATAATTGTACTACAATACTGAAAATGTGGTAGAATTATAGTTTTATAAACTAAATCAGTAGACCAAGGTGAAAGATACTTTGTCATTCTATACAGGAAGCCTATTTTCTTACTTATTTTACTTTGAATATATTTAGTATGGTTAGCAAAACTAAGTTGATCATCTAATATACATCCTAAGTATTTTATTTCATTGACCATTTCTAGTTTCACACCATTTATGACAATATCTTCATGTGAGCCCATCGTATCATTATTAAGTCCACTTTTTATACCTTTTATTAACATACATTTTGATTTGCTTGCATTTAGCTTCAGTTTGTTTCTGACTAGCCATTTGTACAGTCTATTTAACTCTTCATTGATTATGTGAATAATATATTTCAGGTCAATATCAGAGAACGATATCAGAGTATCATCCGCAAATAAGTTAATAAAACCTTTCTGGATACATACATATATATCATTAATGTAAATAATAAATAGTAGTGGGCCAAGTACCGATCCTTGTGGAACTCCATATTGGTTAGTAATTGACTCAGAATACACTCCATCAAAAACAGTCTTTTGTTTCCTCTCTTGAAGATAGCTAGCAAACCATGCAATTACACTTCCTGACATACCATAATGTTCAAGTTTTTTCAATAAAATTTCTCTGTCTATCGTTTCAAAAGCACGCTTAAAATCTAAAAACACAATAAGTGTTGATTTTTTACTATCTCTATCTTCTAGCCACTTATTGATAGCTAACTGCAGAGCCATTTCACATGAGTAATCTGAGCGAAAGCCTGATTGGTTACTATAAAATAAGTCATTATCATTAAAATATTGCATTACTTGTTATGTACAACTAATTCTAAAACTTTCTCAAAAATTGGAAGGACATTAATTGGACGGAATTCTTCACATTTAGGGTATCTTTGATTTTTGGGATAGGTAATACTGTCGAAGTTTTCCACTTATCTGGAAACTTGCCGGACTTAAGGATGAGTTTATTACATTCAATAAAGCAAACCCTATTGTGTCAAATGAGTTTTCAATATCTCTGTAGAGATTCCCTCGTCAGTACCAGTAGTAGTAGTAGTAGTAGTAGTTCTTTATTCTGTTGTTACAATATTATGGTTACAACAAAAATGGCGAGGTTCAATCGATATGGATTGTTCTTCCACCTAACCATTTTACATATTATAAATACAAACAATAATATAATACACAATACAAATAATATTCTAAAATTTAAACATAGAAATGGAAGATTAATTAAAGGAAAACATAATAGATACCTATTTAGTTAAGTTAGATGTGTACTTGATACATTGAAATGACTGTGGGTTTGTGCAGTTATTCTGCCAAAAGGAAATGGTATTTACAATCGGGGACAGTGTGTGACAATAGACTACCGGTATAGTATCAAGATGTATTTACATGAAAAACTCATCTAGATTATAATAAGGGGTTTCTATGAGAAACTGCTTTATTCGTTTCTTTCGAAGGTTAGGTCTTAATATATCAAGGTTATTATTTTAGTCGCAAGAGCATTATAAATTCTTCGTCCCATATAGTATATATGTTTTTCGAGATGAGTGGTTTTATGGGAGGGTACTGAAGTGAGGTTTTGTGTCTTGTATTATGGTCATGTTGAATTAAGTTTTTGAAGTGTTCCGGGTGTCAATCACAAAGCAAGCTGCGCTGTGTATGTAGACATTTGTAACTGTAGTATTTTGAGCTCTTTTTGTTACTTTTTGTTACTAAGACCCATCACAATTTCCTTCAGTTCCCTAATATTATTTGTCTAAACTGTTTCATATCACAATCTGGCTTATTTGGCATATCATTAATGTCAAATATCTCATCTGGAAATATCGTGTACTATTTCCTCGATACTCTGGACAAAATACCTATTAAAACTAGTAGCTATATTTATTATATCTTTACTCTGATCAGTAAACTGGATTTTACCTTTGCAGCGGTTATTGTGTATTACCCTTTAACAATGTTTAGGTTCTTCCACATTTCTTTTGAATTACATTTATTATCATCAACTGCTTTCTCGTAATATTTCAGTCTTTCCTCTCTCAGTTTTTTAGTGAACATATTTCTTAGTTTTTTATAGTGATCCCAGTCTTCATCTGTATTTGTTATTTTGGCTTTTTTGTAACTTACATCCCTTTCATTTTGAGAAAGCTTTAACGACTCACTAAACCATGGGTTAGCAGTACTCTTAGCTGATATAGTACACTCTCTCTTGGGAGCATGAACATCCAGAACCTCAACTATATTATTAACAAATTGATCACTTATAACATTTACATCACTTGCATTAAACTTCCAGTCAACATTACATAACTGCGAGTTAAATTCATCGAAATTTATCTTCTTATAGTTTCTCTTAGTGATAGCATGATTTTCATTTGTATTTTTTAAGACTAAGTGGAACATTCAGTATAACATGATCTGATATATTAACTGATAATGTTTCGGCTACTAATCCAAAATTATTAGATATTATAGGGTCTATTAATGTCCTACTGTTTTGTGTCACACGGTAGCCTCTTTGAACATAAGTTAAGACCATGGTTTTTATAATATTTTGTAAGTTACAACTAGTTGCACTATTTTTTAGTAGATCTATATTAAAGTCACCAGTTATTAATATATTAGGCCTACCTCTAATTGCACATAGTTCACTAGAAACATCTTCAAAAAAATTAAGAAAAACAGGATCCGAAGCACTCGGCGAATGATATATCACTGACACATATAAATTTTGTACACACGGTTGTTTGCTTGTAATCCTTATTATTATACACCAATAGTTTAAATCAAGCGATACATTTTTTATTATTTTATATTTTAATCCATTCTTTACAAAAATTGAGACGCCACCGGTTCGCTTGTGGATGTAAAACAGTTAACATTAGAGTACCCACTTATGCACGTCTCTACAAGTTCTATGTCTGCTGTAACATGTGTTTCAGACACACACACAATTAACGGTCTCCGTTCACACATTAGTTCCACAAGTTCGTCTTATATTAATTAGACCTCTTATATTAGTATATAATAGGCTCTCGTTAACAGCAGTGGTGCACAATCGCTATTCCGAGCCAACGTAGTTCACCCTATTTTTTAGATTATTACAATCTTGTTGTAACAGGGACAATCTTTATTACCTGCCTGGTGCCCTTCATCGAGTCTTGGGCCCCACTCAGATTGAATTTCTTGTTCGTGTTGTAAACAATTAATACAGCACTCAAACTCCTCATTAATTCACTCACATGATGTTCTCCTCCACAGTACGAACATGCTGGGTTTTCCAACATTCTTTTGAAAGGTGTCCGTATCCGTTACACTTGTAGCATGCTTGACATTGAAGTAGTCAAACACTGAACACCTAGACCATCTATAAAGATTGAATTTTCAGACATTATGGTCTCACGAGTGGTGGGATCAACTTCAACAATGATATTAATTAAACTTTTATTCTTTATTTGCTTCTTTTTAAATACAACTTTTAATTTGAACCCCTTTCTGTCTTCTCCATTTAGATTATTTTGCCTAACAAGTGATTCTATAATTTCGTCATCTGTTTGATTTTCTTCCATTACTCCAACTATAATCAACTTTGGATCAACTTTCTGTATTTGCATAACTTCATAGTCCTCCCCAATCAATTCAATCATCAATCAATCAATTCAACCAATTCAGGTGGTCGCACGACGACAAGTACTTTGCTCGGATCGGCTCGGACGTGCTCAGCGTGTACGAGACACCGGAATGCTCACATGCTCTGTTGGAATGATACGTGTTCTAGCAGCTGCATTAATCTGGTCATTACTTGACTATGTAGGAGTAGGCCTACCTACTCATTGTGAATATCTGGACAAACGGTGATGTCGTCGAGTGTGTTTTAAAAATTGAATGTAGCAATTTTGTTTGGCGTTGAAATACTACATGAACATCGTAACTCCTTATCTAAATTGATTTATCCGATGCTAGCAAGGCTGTTGACTGTTGTTGGCTGTTGTTGTTGTTGTTGCTGTTGTTGCTGGTGATTATTCGTTACTTCAAATCGTGTAAGAAATCTAAATTAAGTATTAATGCAGTAGATGTCAATTGGTAACAATCTCTCACTGTTGTAGAGTGGCAGATTAACATTGCTTTTACATTCTTTTCCCATCTTGCAAATTATGCGCAATCGAAGTTGTACGTACCATTTTCAATAATCATAATAGTAAATAGGTAATTATTATAAAGATGAGTATCGGTATTGAAAGTTTTTGAACCCACCCACCGGCAGTATGCGACATTAGTTTGTATTTCATTCAAATTGCCGATTAAGGCTACTGATTGTTTTGTGGCAATATGACGAAAGTTGACTGATTATTTCTGTGCAATTACACATATAGGGCTACTTTCTATAACTCTGTAAAATAAATGTGCCAATGGATTTTGTGAATCATTCTATGAAACAACTTTTGAAGCTTAAAATTTGTGAGCGTTGTGAACTAGATATCGTATATGATTAGTTAATTAATAAGCGTGAGCAAAAAATTGCTACAGTGTGATCCACAGAATTTTGTTTTGTCAGATTCAAATATAAATACCGGTACTCAAAAGTGTCAAAGATTGTATATTATTATTATTATTATTTTTATATTATATATGTTATTATTATATTATTAGTATTAAAATATATTTGATTCTTATTTTAGAAGGTGAAGGAAAAGATTTCTGTAGCAGGAAACGCAACTGTCATACTATACCAGTGTGTATCTCCGTTGCCCTGATAGGTGCTAACAGATAAATACTAGACAATCTAAATACTGTTTTACATATCAAATATTCAAGGAAGTTAGTTCCAAATGAGTTGTTGTTTTTACACAAATCAGTAGGCCTAGACATGTGTATCATTTTTGTTCGAAAGTCAACTTGAATATAATATGATGGTTAATCATAATAACTTGCATATTTAAAATATTAACTTCCCTTATTGATCAACTTGTTTTCTCTTTTTTTGGTTGTTTTATGTTGTCCAATCGCCATCACATAACAACTGCACTTAAAATTACTTTGTTTATTTATCATTACAGGAAGTGCAATGTTGATGGGTGTTTGCCCCAAAAACCTTTGCTCGACGTGCGCATTTGATGTATTGGTATGATAATTATTTGATTGCATGTGTGCCCAGCTTCGAATGTCACGCCTCGGCACTTTCTCCACGGCTGCTCCTAATGTATCCACGGCAAATCCGCAAGAGCTTGCAATGCTATGACTATGACACCACGAGCCATTCCCATTCGAATATCACCGCAAAGCAAAACTGTTATGCTATGACTCTTAAAAAAATCTCGCTCAATCTATCACAATTATACTTTTTCTAATTGAAGTGATAAAAACTAGACGCGTCGCGTATTACACAAAGTGGAAGCCCAAGCCCATCACCACCCGACCACTACATTGACTACAATCAATTACATAGAGTTTGTCAGTCCAAAATGAATAGTGCTAATAGGCTAATCTTTGCTAATACGAACATCGTTCATTGTCATTGGATTTATTGCGGTTCTTAGCGTCGCTCATGTAGAGCCTGCAGGTTAAAAAGCTGCACGCGGCATAAGCCTCTTTGTAAATATAGGGTAGGGCTAGTAACACAATGGCAATTGTAAATACTTGTTGTCGATTCAAGATATTCTTTGTCTTTGTCTAAACATTAGCCTTGTTTACATGGAGGACTGGGTTCAGTACCTTACTGAAATTATTTAAGGGCAATCCCTTGACCCAAATATGATTTCTAAAGAATGCAGTAAAGACTTCTGAAAAGTAAGTTGAATGTAAGAGAGGCTTAATAAAAGAGCAGATTATTTTATTGATTTTTAGTTGACGGGACATAACCTCAGAATCATCAATTATATTCAAATTACTGGAATCAGTTGTTCAAGTTCAAAATTGAATTTTTAGCAGCGGTTTTTTGCAAATTGTTTCTACACTCCTTTATCTACAACCTAAATATAAGGATTATTAGTTTTATATGGTTTCAAGCGTTGCACGATTTTTTCCGTTAAACGGTACAAAATTTGAAATTGTACCGGCAGGTGAAAAAAATTGTGCAACGAAACAAACCATATAAAACTAATAATCCTTATAATTAGGTTGTAGATAAAGGAATGTAGAAAACTATATGCAAAAACCGCTGCTCAAAATTCATTATGAACTTGAGCAACTGATCCAGTAATTTGAATATAATTGTTGATTCTGAGGTTATGTCCCGTCAAAAAAAATTTCAAAAGAATAATCCGCTTTTATTAAGCCCTCTTTACATTCTACTAACTTTTCAGACGTCTTTACTGCAATCTTTAGATATCATATTTGGGTCTAGGGATTGCCCTTTTCCAATGTCCTTGAAGTGTTTACAAATGTCGAGTACCCAACTAGAACTGCACGGCGATTCTCTAAGGTCCGCGTTAACGTTAAATATCAATTCGGCGTTAATTAACGATAACATTGCGAGTTTGTGGATTCACTAACGAATTTATCGTCAGCGGACGTTAAAAGTGACGTCATTTTTAACGCGATCCAAACCCCTGCCTTTAGGCCTGCGTTAAAAAATATGGACCGGTTCGGTACCTGATTTCATGTGTTTACATGAGGTTGAGGTACTGAGACCAAAAACCGTACTCAACTACGTACTAAGTCCTCCATGTAAACAAGGATTATAAAAATGTATTTTACTCAAATCTTTGTGTTTTACGCTTTAGCCAGAAGCTAGACAACGACAAGACAATGGTGAGTTCAACAGCACGCTACTACCACTGAACCTAACCAAAGAGCCACACAACACACAGATTCCTTTGTGTAGGTGACCTATGCTAAGTCAACACCGACCAATACAAAGTAAAAAACCTTCCGTCTTTTTAGGCCAATATTCTACATGGTATCGTTGCTAAAACATACCTCATGAACGAAATCTATCCTTTGTCCAGCTTGGGTATGGTTGCACTCCCGGCGAACACGATGCACTAGAGCACGCACAACACGTACTAACCCTTTAACGTTCACGCACTCACTGAACAAACGTGGCGTGGGCCGGCGCGCTCCGTCGCTCCGTCTGAGTCCGTCAGGGTGCCTGACAGACACCAGCGCACACGCGGTCACCACACACACTTAATTCCTTGCGGGATTGCGGTGCTGAGAGCCGTATAAAGTACAATTGCGTCCACAGGTTGGGGTGAGGGGGGGGGGGGGTAGCAGGGTGGGCATTGCCCCCCCCTGGAATCTTCTATAAAGCAATTTTATTAATATATTAATTACAGTCGAGTCGAATAATAAAACTATTTATGCAGGCGCGTGTTGAGTGCAACACCGATAGAGGTAGCTCACTCGTTGACACTTGAAACTGTTAATCGGGGGAACGTAGGTTCGATACCAGCCAACGTCAATCTTTACTCAAGATTCTCAGTGGCGAGGACATACGGTGCACTGAGCTCTCCTCTATATACTTGTACTGTTGTATACTCTATTATGTAGAGCTCAGTGATAAGGAGACCTTGGGCATTTCCACGACCAGGACCTATCCTCACACTTTCTACAAAGTTGTCCCTCTGCTTTCCTACCACCAACCACCACCACCACCGCCACTGCCAGAGTGAGAGGCAGGCGCATAGGAACTCTTTTTCGAATGGGTGTAGCGGGGGGCATGGTAAGAATTTCCTTGCGGCAGGGGCGGCGGGGGGAGGAGGGAGGTTGAAGCCTGAAGGAATGGATGAGCTAACAAGCTTTTTGCTTGTGCATCATTCCAACTAGTCACAAGTCCCACACTTGGACACCCTATAGGAACACAAAACCCCAGTGTATACCGACTGCTCCTGGTTTTTTAGTTGTAGCCGATGTTTAGCGTTATGAAGATTGGGGGGGTTGAGGTCCATGGGGGAGGGGGGGGGGTCACGAGAAGAAGTGGTGGGAATTCCCCCCTTTCTACGCGCCTGGTGAAAGATAGTTTAGTTAGATAGTTTAGTTTACACACTACTTCACCGAGGATCTTCCCAAAATATTTCTTAGCCGCCAAACTATTGGGATTGATTGCTATATTAGAAAGTCTTTGGAGATTCCCTCTCACACCATAAACCCAGTTAGTCATCAAAGGGGGCAAATGTCTTTGTGACCAAGAACAGAGCTTATCACACCGACAGCTGATGTAACCCGCGCGTTGGAGACTTGACGGTCCTGTACACTAGAGATGCGAATTTAAAAAAAACGGCGGCCAGGCCCGGCCCGAGGCCCGACCCGAAACGGTCCGGCCCGGGCCCGGCCCGACTATTAAAAAAATACTGCGGCCCGGCCCGAACCCGGCCCGAAAGATAATCATCCTGGCCCGGCCCGGCCCGAAAATCGGCCCGAAAGCCCGGCCCGGCCCGAAAGTCTGGCCCGGCCCGAAGGTCAGCCCGAAAGCCCGGCCCGGCCCGGCCCGAAAGTTGGCCCGAAAGTCTGGATTTTTAGACTCGTCAAAGCAAATGGGCCGCCTTTGCCAACAGTATGATAGTATTTCTTAGTTCTGCGACTATATACCGTTATACCTAGATCTGGGTGGGCATTGGGCAGTGTAGACCTAAAGCAAATTGCCCATATGGCATGTTTATGAATTGTGCGTGTATATTTATCGATATAGTGATGCCGCCAATATAGTGGGGTCTATAAGCTCCAAATATATAAAAATCGTGCAAATCGTGAAGAAAGCATGAAAATTAGTGAATTTACTAATATGACCCCAAGACATCCAAAAATCGATGGCCCCACGTTGAGTTCCTGTAACTTTCTTATTAATTGAATTAATAAAATTAATTGATTAATTAACAACAAAAAAAAATTAAAGGAGACAACACAGTCGACATTGGTATCAAATGAAAGCTTTTTTACGGAAAATGAATAAATGAAAAAATATTTAAAAATTAATTAATTAATCATCTAATTAATTGAATTTTAGTAATATTTTTACCACTTTCGATTTATGTATAATTATGTACACCTAAAATTCTACCGATTGACATACAATTTTACCCCTTTACTAACATAATGCCAATAAATCCAAATTTTGATGGCCCCAAACAAAATTCTTACAACTCCTAGATTAATGGATTAATGAAATTAATAATTAGATTAAACCAGTTAAATGTTTGACATTCACAAACCACAGTCAACTGATGTATCAAATAATAACAAAACAAGCATAATAAAAGAGAAAATGATGGCCCCAAGGTCGGGTTCTTATCACTTTCCATTAATTAAATTTAATTCAATTAACGGCAATTAATCACAAAAATTACAAAATTAATGTACAAAATAAACACAGCATAGTCGACTTGGGTATCAAATGAAAGCTTATTTCACGAGTAAATAATATGTGAAAAAATGTCTTTCATTAATAAATTAATCATCCAATTAATTACATTTTAGTAAAATTATACCACTTTTGACTTTTGTATAGTTATGTATTCCAAAAACTTTACCGATTGTCATAAAATTTCACCACTTTAATAACATAATGCCAATTAATCCAAATTTTGATGGCCCCAAACGAAATTCCTCCAACTCCCAGATTAATGGATTAATGAAATTGAGAATGAGCTAAATTCCATTAAAATTGTCTTAACATTCAATTATGCGCTACGATTGAAAATTGTAGTATTAAAAACAATATGATCACAATAAACCTGAATTCCACATAATTATTATTAATTGAATTAATGGAATTAATTATATTTATTTCAATCAAATGTGTAAATGATCACAACAAAGTCGACTTGGGTACCAAATGAAAGCTTTTTTTATGAATAATTTAAATCTGAAAAAATATATTTAATTAATTAATTAATCATCTAATTAAGGAATTAATCATCTAATTAATTACAATCTAGTAGAATTTTACCACTTTGGTTATGTATAGGTATCAAAAACTCTACCGATTGTCATAAAATCTTACCACTTTACTACCGGTAACACGATGTCAATAAAATAAAATAAAATAATTATAGCACCAAACGAAATTCTTGTTACTTACATATTATTAAATAAATGAAATTAAGAATTAGCTAGTTCACGTGCCACAGTCAACTGGTGTATAAATAAAAGCCAATTGAATGGTAATTAAAAGAACATTGACAGAATTTTATTAAGGCATATGTTTATTAATATGCTTTCCGTTAATTAAACTTTAATTTAAAAATATTACTTGTTACATATGAATGATCAAGTCAACTTTTAACTTCCACACTATTTGGTCGGTTTACTCAATTAAACACACTAACGAAATACCTACGAAATTTACTTTAAACATGGGCAGTCGTTACGGTATTCAATTGGATTGAATTAAATATAATTGAATATGATTGAAATGTATTGAATTATATTGTATTGAATTGAATTACTTTAAATTTGGGGACTATTAAAAAAAGTGTATAAGGACAAATACAGAACAAACATAGGTTGAACAAATAAAATGTTCCACATTAATTATTGTAAAGGTCAATTCGTAGTCATAGAAATTAATTTGCGGGTCGGAAATTTTAACTATTGAATAGTTTCCATGCCCACGACAGTTTAGATTCAAATTGGCAATTTTTTGTTTTGTTAGTTACTTTTGAGACCCGTAACATTGTCTGTTTCCCCTGGTAAATGGTAAGATTTTATGACAATCGGTAGAGTTTTTGATACCTATACATAACCAAAGTGGTAAAATTTTTCTAGATTGTAATTAATTAGATGATTAATTCCTTAATTAGATGATTAATTAATTAATTAAATATATTTTTTTAGATTTTAATTATTCATAAAAAAAGTTTTCATTGGTACCCAAGTCGACTATGCTGTGATCATTTACACATTTGATTGAAATAAATATAATTAATTCCATTAATTCAATTTAAAAATAATTAAGTGGAATTCAGTTGGACCCATCATTATTTAGGTTTATTGTGATCATATTGTTTTAATACTACAATTTTCAATCGTAGCGCATAATTGAATGTTAAGACAATTTTAATGGAATTTAGCTCATTCTCAATTTCATTAATCCATTAATCTGGGAGTTGGAGGAATTTCGTTTGGGGCCATCAAAATTTGGATTAATTGGCATTATGTTATTAAAGTGGTGAAATTTTATGACAATCGGTAAAGTTTTGGAATACATAACTATACAAAAGTCAAAAGTGGTATAATTTTACTAAAATGTAATTAATTGGATGATTAATTTATTAATGAAAGAAAATTTTTTCAAATATTATTTACTCGTGAAATAAGCTTTCATTTGATACCCAAGTCGACTATGCTGTGTTTATTTTGTACATTAATTTTGTAATTTTTGTGATTAATTGCCGTTAATTGAATTAATTGAATTAATGGGAAAGTGATAAGAACCCGACCTTGGGGCCATCACTTTTCTCTTTTATTATGCTTGTTTTGTTATTATTTGATACATCAGTTGACTGTGGTTTGTGAATGTCAAACATTTAACTGGTATTAATCTAATTATTAATTTCATTAATCCATTAATCTAGGAGTTGTAAGAATTTTGTTTGGGGCCATCAAAATTTGGATTTATTGGCATTATGTTAGTAAAGGGGTGAAATTGTATGTCAATCGGTAGAATTTTAGGTGTACATAATTATACATAAATCGAAAGTGGTAAAATATTACTAAAATTCAATTAAATTTGATGATTAATTAATTAATTTTTTAAATATTTTTTCATTTATTCATTCTGCGTAAAATAAGCTTTTATTTGATACCAATGTCGACTGTGTTGTCTCCTTCAAACTTTTTTTGTGTGGTAATTTATTAATTAATTGTATTTAAATTTAATTAATAAGAAAGTTACAGGAACTTAACTTGGGGCTATCGATTTTTGGATTCCTTTTGGTCATATTAGTAAATTCACCAATTTTCATGCTTTCTTCACGATTTGCACGATTGTTAGGCTTATAGACCCCACTAATAAGGGACGCAGATATGTAGTTGTAGGAGAGCACGTTCTATTGTGTGTTTATTCGGGACTAGAGACCAGGCAAGTGAGTATACTGTTATTTCAAATCATATTGGACAGTGAAAAGCAATGTGCCGAGTGACATGTTCACAAATTATTAATATTTATGACTTAAGTCTATGAGTATTGAGCTTGTATTGACATCGATGGGATCACGGGAGAAATGCCGCCACCGCCAGGCGACAATTTAAGGGCGCAGATGTAAGTTGTAAAAACACAGCCTGTCTCCTTCGTCATTGTCTGTCCATCTTCTTGTCGAAGCACGTTCGATATTGTGTTCGGGAGTATTGTATCGCAAATCATGTTGTGTGGGTGTGGTGATGTCCACTCCGAACCCTTCTGTCCACCTCGACGTCGAAGCTCATTATAGTCTAAGCAAAGGTTGGATTCTAGGAGATGAAACTTTTTAATTATAATATAATAATAAGACTGTGAAAACGCATTGTTTTTGTCTGTCTGCTGTATATATCTTTCTTTCTTTCTTTAACGTTTATCCTATTCAGTTAAAAAAATGATTTACAAATCAACTTCTCAATGCTTCGGCTCCGGCTCGGGATAGTTTCGGTTTCGGGCTTCGGGCCGAGCCGAAGCATTGAGAAGTCGGGCCGGGCCGGGCCGGGCCGGGCCGGGCCAAACACCAATCTATATTTCCTAAGTTAAATATGGTGCCCGGCCCGAAGCCTGGCCCGAAAGCCCGAAAGCCCGAACTGACCGAAAGCCCGAAACGGCCCGAAAGCCCGAACTGGCCCGAAAGCCCGAAACGGCCCGGCCCGGCCCGAAATTTTAATGCTTCGGGCCCGGCCCGGCCCGAAGCCCGAAAGTAACAAAAACATCCGCCCGAAATTTTAATGCTTCGGGCGGGG
>JAMZAV010015002.1:0-13242 GCA_024449915.1 Sweltsa coloradensis | reverse complement strand
GGGGTCTTTAAAAAGTTTATCAACTACCAATTTACACACATAAAAAACTGTAGAAATACAGCCAAACCTTTACACACTCAAAGGAATGAATAAAAAAAGGGCCAAGCTATCTACCCTCCACAAAACTTACAGGTCCCATAACAGCATCCTCCAAAACTTGGCAATAGATTGCGATTATTAATTTAACGTAATAGTTTACCAAGTTCTTTTTTCTAATTAATTTAAATGTAATAACATGAAAATTTTCTATTTTCCCAAGCTTTTCGAGGATGCTGTTATGGGACACTGTACGTTTATGTGGAAGGGTAGATGAGTTTGGCCCTTTTTTTAGATCTCATTCCTTTTGAGTGTGTAAGGTTGGCTGTATTTCTACAAGTTTTTGTTTTTTGTGTGTGATCTCATTACTTTTTCAATTTCCATTACAAAATTATTTGTTAAAATATAATATTTTATCAAAGTTGTTTTAAATTCTATGGTATTAGCAGTAACAATATAGGATGTAAAATATCTAGACCCGGTTTTCATGTACATCCTGGGTATAGGTGGTATAACCATGGTTATAACGACGGTATAAGGACTGGACCCCAATTCTTGAGTTCGTGGGAGATGAGTTGAAACGCAATTGAAAACGAAGTCGTTTTCGTTTTCGAAGGAATTTGGTATTCTTGAACGGTTCGTTGGGAAAACGTCATGGGTTGTGAGTTGAAAGCATTGATATTAAACCCTAATTATATAGGATGTCTATGGTTGAAAGAGTATCACGAAATCCAAACACTTTAAAAAAATTTGCGTATAGCAAGAGCTCGAAAAAGTTCTATATTTATTCTAGATGGCAGTGCCTTCATAAACGCGGGCCAATCGAAAGACGAGTTGTATGAAATGATTTGTTTGTTTGCAATTATGTAAACAAATAGATGAGCAAGCTCATATCAGAACAATGTTGTGCTGGCATGGGGTTTGGGCTAGGCTTGTCAAACATGTAATGTAAGTATGAATTTTACTAGTCCTATAGCCAAAGGGAACTTTAGACCTACACTTTTGCATTATAAATAATTTCCAACATCTGGGCCTTAGGCCAGGGACGGTTTCTGATTTGTTTTATGAGAGTATAATGACAACTTTTCGTTTCACACATTAGAAGCAAAATTAAAATGTCCGCCATTTGTTAACGTATCGCATTTTCCCCCCTAACTCTGCTTTACCGTCAACAAGTGTCAAGTAACTATGGTTACTTGTGGGTTGTATGCCTAGTGTTTAAGGCTTATTTTAAAACCCCTTATTTGGAAGCCTTCCAACAAACTTTTTCAACTTTTTTTTTCAAAAGAGACTATATTTCTATAACCTTAATGTCCATGTAAAATATGAACATTGTAGTCCCACCCGTCTGGTCAGAATCGCGGGCCGACGTATTAGATGTTAGCAGTAGCAGTAGCAGTAGCAGTAGCAGTAGCAGTAGCAGTAGCTAACATCCTTAAAGTGATTTTGAGCATGTTTCAAGCCATTTTTTCACCAAGAAGGAATAATCGTACCCCAATAAAATTTGGCATGTGTTGTCAGGTACCTAAATCCCCTCGATTGTGATAGTTTTCAAGTTCACATCACGTTACATGACGGCTGGGTAACACCTCGAAATCACCCCAACTCTGCTTGGTGTATAAGGTGCTTGAGTGTGTTGCGCACCGCGGCTTGGCTGCGGCGCCCTAACGGGCACCTAGATATTATTTTTTTTTTTTTTTTTTTTGTTTTCTGGTTGTTTATTATTGAATCTGTTATGTCTCAATTTCATTCAATGGAATATTTAAATTCAATGTTGCCGTATTAAAAAGAAATAATCAATTTTATTTAATTTTGTTTGTCAAGAATGCATAACTGTAATGGAAATATCATCTGTATTGACATAGGAACTGGATTCCAAGGGATTGATTTATTGTATTACTAATTACTATGAACACATGTATAAAAAGATTTGAACCTGCAGATAAGCTGTTTAGCAGCTTGTTTTGATGACGTTGAATTTTGTTAATTTTTGACAGTTAGTGGCAGGCATATAATATTCATTTAGAGGCATTATTTGTAGCTTAAGCAAGGTAATATATCTAAAATAGTATAATATTTAGCATTTTACGTAAGCACCGATAATTATTTTGCAGAATCGAGAATATTGAAGTCTTCTAAATTCGTCAAATAAGAAAAGATTTAACAAAACGAAAAGGCAAGGAGGTTGAGAAACGAAGACCTCATCACCGCCCTGAAATTGATGAATCATTGAGAAAAGTGCTTTTATTTCTTTTTAAGTGCATTGACTATATAAACAATAACAAATAGGCCTAAGGAGTGACTTTGACAGCGAGTAGAATAATTTATCTAGAACAAGGAAAATAGAAAATAACAGACGATGGATGTTTCTGTAGTGAAATCACTACAGACCACCAAAGCTGGAAAAATGAAACAGCGCATCAAATGGACAGAACATATGAACATTTGTGTGATGCGTAGCTATTAAAGGGTAACGTTATTAGATACAGTTTAAATAGGTTATCGACAAGAGCTCCATAGAGAGTTTGTTCGTGAATATCCATTTATAGAAGTAAGTGAACAGAGAATAGCTGACCAAAGAAGAATATAGTAAAAAATAAAATGTTACCAGTAAACATATTAAATAGAATAAAACGCGAAGTGAAGGACGAACTACAAGCGCATCAAGATGATAACGGCAATACATCAGCAGAGGACAGCGAAGAAGAAGACCACTTCATACCAGAGCTACTAGAACTACCAGAAATACCGGTATTGCCATACTTGCTACAACTTTCAAATCTACCAGACACACCAGAACTTCCAGACCAACCAGAAAGTCCAGACATATCAGAACGTCCAGACCAACCAGAACATCCAGATCTACCAGAACGTCCAGGCCTACCAGAACATCCAGACATACCAGAACGTCCAGACCTACCAGAACGTCCAGAACCACTAGAAATGCCAAACCAACCAAGAAGATCAAGATACCCAGAACAACTAGACGATCAAACACAAAAGGTAGATATGCATAACGCAATAGAAAATACACCTGACATGATCAATCTAAAGAACATCCTAGCTTTAGCAATTTAACAACAGCCATATCAGAGTTTGCGCACATACAACCAAACAGAAGACCATACATACCTAAACCCAAGCATTCACAGGAAATGAAGACAGCGGTACACATAATGAACACACATATTTTATCAGATTACACACAAGACGAGCTATCATTTGCAGATGTTCATGCGGCAATTTATTGTGGCGCTGTAGCAGTGGTTAGATATTTGGGCTTAAAGGTAAAATCTGCAACATTTTCAAAGACAAAACAGGAGAAGAAAAATACTAAATGGGAAAAGCGACAAGTTGGGAGAATCGTTGAGTTTAGGAGAGATATCGGTCGACTGGAACAATACCGAATGGGTAATCGATCTAAAAATGTGATAAGATACTGCCAAATTATATTTGAAAGATTCAAGGTTCACACAAAGCATGAAACACTTAACGAATTCATTCACGATTATCTAGATACACTTAAACAAAAAAGTAAGTGCTCTAGCTAAGAGATTTAAAAGATATGAAAAATGTAGTATTAGAAAAGAACAAAACCGAATGTTTAAAGAAAAGGAAAAACAGTTATACCAAAAACTATCTAGTACCGAAGAAATAATAGCCTAATAGGAAATGGAACACCAAATAAGACAGAGATAGAAGAGTTTTGGACAGGAATATGGGGTAACCCGGTTGCACACAACCAGGATGCACAATGGATTCAAGACGAAATAACTAGGATGGGCGATATTAATGAGATGAGATTTGAAGGTATAACTATTGATGAATTAAAGTCGACAATCAGTGCTACACATAGCTGGAAAGCACCAGGTAATGATAATATTCAAACTTTTGGTATAAGAAATTCAATACTACTCACAGTCAAATTAGAAAATGTCTCAACGAGTTTATAAAATGGAGTTAAAGAAATACCCGAATTCTTTATTGAAGGAGTAACCTTTCTCAAACCGAAGGATAATGACACGAAGAACCTAAGTAAATATCGGCAAATTATATGTCAACCAACTATATATAAAATATTGACTTCATGCATAACAAATAAAGTATATAATCATTGCGAAGAAAACAATATCATGGCCGAGGAACAAAAAGGATGCTGTAAGAACTCACAGGGATGTAAAGAACAACTTATTATCGACTCTACTGTAATGAATCAGGCACACAATAAGAAAAGGAATATTCACGTAAACTACATTGACTACAAGAAAGCTTATGACTCAACACCACACACATGGCTTATTCAGATTTTAGAAATATATAAAATCAACCCAGTAATTGTAAACTTTTTGAAGACAGTAATAAAGACATGGAGAACAACAGTAAAACTAAATATGAAAAACCAGCAGAAAATTACAAATCCAATCCAAATTAAACGTGGCATTTTCCAAGGTGACTCATTAAGTGCATTATGGTTTTGTCTGTCATTAAACCCACTGTCGCATATGCTTAACGAATCAACATACGGATTTAAAATTAAGGACAATAATAGGGTATGTCACACAATTTCTCACCTATTCTACATGGATGATCTAAAGTAGTATGCATCAAATTTTGCTCAACTAAACAGTTTAGTCAATACAACATTAGAATTTAGTCAAGATATCTGCATGGAGTTTGGAGTTGACAAATGTAAGACGCTACATATCGAAAAGGGTAAGGTAACGCAAGCAGAAGAGTTCCAGCTAGATGATGGAAATAGGATTGGAATAATGGACGATAACGATGTACACAAATATTTAGGATTCTCACAAGCTGCCAGAATTGAACATAAAGTAATGAAAGCAAAATTGATAGATACATACAAGAAACGACTAAAGTCTATCCTCAAGACGCAACTAAACGGTAAAAACAAGATCACAGCAATAAATACATATGCTATATTAGTACTGACATATTCATTCGGAATCATTAAATGGACGCAGACAGACATCCACACGTTGGAAATATTAACTCGTACTGCACTTACCAAACACAGAATACATCATCCTAAATCAGCAATAGAGAGATTGACACTTCCAAGAGAAAAAGGAGGACGGGGCTTATTGATCTAAACAACTTATATCATAATCAAATAGACATTCTAAGAAAATATTTTTTTACAAAGAGCAACCAATCCACACTACATAGGGCTGTGAACAAAAATGTTAATCTACAAGGGAACCTCATAACTGACGCTGCAAAAGAGTTACGTCTCTCATAAAAGACCCTACACAAGAGACATTATGATGAACTACACAAAGATCACGTAGATATTAAAGCATCAAATAGATGGTTAAACAACGGGGAAATATTTGGAGAAACAGAAGGTTTTATGATGGCTATAGGCACCGTGCGTTGATACTACTAGCGCTCGTAGCGGCGGATTCTAACATTAAATTGATGAAGCTGGCCACAGCTGACGTAAAAGCTATTAATCCTGTCAAATAAGATCGTATATTGACGCTTGGAGGAAAAAATTGCGATGTCGCTGAATTTTTGCGGAGATTTTCCCTTTATTACCCCCTTATAAAACATACTAAAATCCCCTACAATCGGACTGGGTTTCGGCCGCCATTTTTAAAAAAATGGGGGCCCAAAAAGGGGTGTTTGTTATGGGAATTTCCCCAAAATTTGGGTTTTGATATAAAAACAAAATATCTCAATGGAAAAAAATATTCCCCATTTAACCCCCTACAAAACAGGTGTTTTTATAGTTTTGGGGGGGGAAAAAACGGTTACGTCAAAAAATTCGTGGTTATATTTTGCTTATTGGAGTACCAGTTATTTCCAAAATTTTCACCCCCAGCATAAAACCAATGCCCTGAAATCCGTAAAGAAATCGTTTTAAAATTTACAAAATGATTTTTTTAAACGGTGTTAAATGAAAGCTTCCTTTATTTTTTAAAAAAATCAGGTCCCCGAAATCGGTTTTTTGCTTTTTCCCCTTTTTGGGGTTTTTAAATTGTTGGCTTTTCCCTCAAAAATGCCATATTTGCTGTCCATAATTAAGCCCCAAATAGCATTTGGGGAAAAAATTTTCTTTTTTTACGCACATTGAAATGACTTAAAAAAAATGACCCGATTAAAAATTAAATTTTAAAACCCAAAAACAGGGGCTAATTCCAAATATCCAAAAACATCAAAGTGAATTATGTAACAAACAAGAGTGTAAAAACAGCACGAAAACAGAAATTCATTTTGTGAATAAAAGGAAATTTAACAGCCATTTTGGGAAATTTAAATTTTTAAATTTGAAAATCGGATAAATTTTAAGTTTTTCAATGTGGTAGAAAAAAATTTTTCCTAAAATTTGCTATTTAGGGGTTTAAAATAATGGACGGTAAAATATGGCTTTTTTTTTTTGGGAAAATACAAAAAAGGGAAAAAAACCCAAAATTTTCCGGGGGAAAAAATGAAAAAACCCGATTTGGGCAGACCTGTTTTTTTAAAATACTAATGGAAGTTTTAATAAACCCCCGTACAAAAGTTTGTTTGTATTTTAAATCGATTTCTTACGGATTTACCGGGAAATTTTTTGATGCTGGGCGTGAAAATTGGAAAAAAAGCGGTACTCCCAAAAAGCCCAAATATAAACCACGGGAATTTTGGGCGTAAAACCCTTCCCCTGCCAAAAAATATAGAAGGGGCACCTGTTTTGTAAAGGGGAATTTAAAAGGGGAATATTTTTCCATTGAGAATTTTTTCTATATCAATCCAATTTTTGGGATATTCGATAACAAACACCTTTTGGCCGCCATTTTTTAATTTTTGGCCCGGGCCCAAGGGTCCATTCCCCATTGTAGGGGGGGAGTTTTAGTATGTTGGGTAAGTATCATTTAAGGGAAGGGTCCCCCTGCAAAAAATTTTAGGACATCGCAATTTTTTCCCCCCCAAAAAATTTTTATTTGAAAAGGACAGGACAGGGAAGCCTAGAAGAAGGGGTAGGCCCACCCCATGTAGAAGGGGAATGACCCAATATGAAGGAACAAGGGAAAAGGGGAAATTTCCCAAAAAGAAGGAAGGGAAAGGGAAAGGGAAAGGGGAAAACAAAAAACCCACCCCCGACTTTAGTCATTTGTAGGGGAAAAAAAAAAAACCAAAAAAAAAAATACCCAAAATGGTAAATGCTTGCATTTTTTTCTCATGTTTATGTCAGACAAGAGGGTTATTTTTTGCCTCCATATGCGTGAAAGTCGATGTCAGACATTAAATTGTTTTATCTATTCAGTGTCACAAAAAAATTCCGCAAACGCAGTTCGGGAAAGGCCCACTAGCCCTAACGTTCAAAAAATGTAAGCCTCGCCGGCCTAGCCCCGGCCTAGGCCTTCCTGGGCTGGGGCCCCAAAAGGTTTAAAGGGGAAATGTCATGTCCTGCGATTTTGATAAACCCAATGTAGTGGTTAGCATGTAGAATAATTTTTAAATGATGTTTATTTAAACCTAGGGGTAGGTTACAAACTTTGGGTTGTGTTTTTTATGGGCTAGGACAAGGCCCCTTTGGGTCATCAGACTAAAAACCAAAAAAAACCCAGGGGTAGGCCTAGCCCCCCGGGGGTAGCCCGGGGCTTGGGGCCCAGGGGCCCACTTCAGGGGTTTTTTTGTGAATGAATTTTGTAAGATTATTTTTTCAACGTTTTGCACAAAGGTTTCCCAGCCCGTAAGGTAGCGAATAAAGTTGTAGGCCCCCAGCATTGACCAAAACCCCTAGGCCCCAAAGGGGAAAAACCTAGTCAAAATAAGTAGGCCTTTCCCTGGTGGTAAAAAACCTATGGCTTTTGGCCCTAGGGCGCATGAGGGACTTAATTTCGAGCCCGAAAATCAAAATTACTTCTACAGGCAAAAAGAAGGCCCCACAGTCCGTAGGGCCCATTCACCATCGCAGGGCATGCCCTGACCCTTTACAGTTCCCCTTGAACTGTAGGCCCCAGTCTAAACTAGGGCCCCGGCCCCCCTTACATTTTATTGGAAAAGATTATTTCAGTCTTTCAGACTGCCCATCTCCCAAATTTTTTAGTGACACTGACATATAAAACAATTTAATATTTCTTTCCCTCCCATTTTCACGTCATTTTGGAGGAAAAGTTGACAGAATGATGTCTGCCTCACAAAATCCCCCCCGTTTTAAAACTGGTTTATTTCGCCCGACTTAATTTCCGTCACGTCAAACACATACCGGTTTTGGGGCCAGTTCCAATCATTTTTAAAACTTTTTAGGTGCATTGAAAAACGAAAGCCACTTTTAACCGTTTTTTTAGATTATATCGGGACGCTATCGGACACTGATATGGTAAAGGCAGAAAGGCCAGTAAGGCAGTTGTTTTTCAAAATATGGTTGGGGGGCAGCTGCGCTTGTGCGCGTGCTGAAAATTACTAGCGCCACATGGCTATTCCCCTCCCTTATACAAGACAGAGTATTGCGGGGAAAATTTAAAAAAAAATACAAAATAAAAGGGGAGCGACAGTTAAAACGATAAATGTAAAAATTAGTAAAAGGGTGAAACAATCGAAACATCATATCCGGGTGCCAGTACTATGTCAAAAAGATTACCTTACGACATAACCAAGTACTAACATTATTCTCAAAATCTAGCAATAAAGTACAACCTCTTTGACACACACACACCCTACTACAAAACAAACCAGAGAAAGTACTAGATAGAAAAGATTTAAAATTATATTCACCGCACAGTTATAACAGACCAAACGATACATCACAACAGACCGTATATAAAATAATTACAAAAGAAACAAAAAAATACCCTTAAGACGTTGCTGTCCCAATTCCCATAAGTCAAACCACGTGGAAAAAATTGGCAAGTAAGGGGAATTCCCCCCCCAAATTAGATCAAGAGTGGAAACAAAAAAAGGTAATTTTTTACAATCCCTTTCTTATATCAGCCAAGGATAAATCCCGGAACTATAAAGCTTTTAAACAACTAGATTTTTAACCAATGTTTTCATCGAGATAAAAAAGGCAGTAATACTCAACACGTGTAGAATAGTTCGAAATTTTAAACAAAGAATGATTTTTCGAGATTCCCGAGACGCTTCCATCTGACGGGTTTTCGGGGTTTTCCCATAAGTCCGAAGAGAAAATGCGGGATGGCGACGAGAAATGGGCCCACGCTGTACACAGCAGAAAGAAAACATCATCTACAAACAATTTATAAATGATTATTTTAGTGAGATTTAAGACAAAGTAAAATTATGTAATAGGTCAATGGACGTACTTGCGTAAGTCCGTGCAACATGTTAGCTCCGGTTTTTTAACCGAGTTTCTATGAAATACATCCAATAAAATAATAATAATAACAATCTTCCCACTCAATATACTTTTGCACGCGAAATGCATCTTTTTCAATCGGGTGAAGTGTAGCTAGGACACACCATAAGAAGCAACGTTCATCTTTATTCTGTATGTTCACTATTCCTTTTTTATTTTGTAGCTTTATAAGGAAGTGAAATTTAAAACTAGAAGCTGCGAGGGGAGCATACTTTCCAATTTTTAGCTCAAGATGGATAATTATATCTTCATTCCACCCCTTCTTCACTCTGAAATTCCCAACTTCTCTTGTAATATTTCAGAACCCATTCACTGTTATTGATTTCATGTTCTCCTAACGCAAAAAGGGGGAAAGGGAACCCTTAAATTTTGCAAATCCGGATACCAGCGTGAAATTTTGCAGGGGGAGAAAAAAAAATATCAGATTAAAATCCCCCCGGGAGGGCAAGCGATATCTCACCCTAAACCCCCTAAATAATCCCCTAAAATTAGAATAATCGTAGCTCAAAACCCCCAAAAAAAGAATTTTTATTCAAATTATTATTAAAATTATTTTTTAAAATGTGTTTTTTAACCCCAAATGGGCCCTATTCTATTTCCTAAACCACAATTTTTAAACCCCCCATCCCAAATTGTTTAAAATATTTTTACCTTGATTTCCAGCATTTACCAGTGAGGCCCCTGGGGAGTTATCAGCATGAAATTTTGGCAGATGGTTCTAAAAACCTGAAAAAAAATAATCCGCCGGGAGGCAAGCGATATTCCCCCCCTTTTGTTCTCTACCACCCTTTAATTTTGGGAAAAACGTAAGGTTTAATTTTAAATACTTTTTGAATATTTAAATTGTGATTAAAATTATGAGTCGATTTTATAGTCCAGTCAAAAATCTTTCATAAAAAAACAAAAAATTTTTTTTCACCCCCAAACCCAATAATCATACTTTTTTGGAAAAACACTGTTTAGTAATTTCCAACATGAAATTTACATGGTGGTGGATAAAATATAAGAATTACTATTCCCCTCGGGAGGCAAAACAATATTTTACCCCTGGTGCCCTCTATCATCCCTTCAAATTTGGGTTTTGGGACTGGTTTTTTACAATACTAAAATTTAAAATTATCCAATAATATTATGCTCAAGCATGTTTTTCCCCCAATCAAACCCAATTTCTCGGTTTTTTTTTACCCCCACCCCCAATAGTGATTTTTTTCATCAACACTTATTAGCATGAAATTTGGCATGGTGATAGATAAAAAAATAAGAATTATATTCCGTTAGGGCAATCTAATTTCACCTAGTGCCCTCATCACCCTTAAAATTGGGTTTTTACTAGTGTATTTTAACATTGAATTATTTTAAAATTTTCCATAAAATTTGCTCATGCATGTTTCCATCCCAACAACCTATTTCTCGTGTTTTTTTTACCCCCACCCCTAATTTGGCTTTTTTATCAAACTTATTGCCTGAAATTGGCAGGTTTATAGATAAAAAAATAAAAATTACTATCCCTTTGGGAAAAAAAACGATTTTCACCCCAATACATCCCCTTAAATTGGAAAGAGTGTTAATGATTGTTTTTTTTCCGGGTGGGTTATCTGGGAAAAAATATTCAATTAAAAATCTAATTAAAATTCAATAGTTTTTTGGGTTTTTTTAAGAAATACAATAATAAACATGTTATGCGTTTGGGATTATGTTCAGGTACAAGGGTTTTTTTATAGCAGTTCTTTTCTCAAAGAGTTCTAAAAAAATGCGGTTTGTTTGTCTGAAGTGACAGTGTAATATCACAGCCCCAAAACCGTAACAAATTGTATGAAAATACCACCTTGACCAAAGAATCATAGATACCATACCATACATAGATCCTTGTAACACGCTTATTTTTGTTTTCTTAAAAAAAAAAAAAAAATATTTAAAAAATTTTAAATTTGATTTTTAAATTTAATACTTTCTTCCAGATAACCACCTGGGGAAAAAAAGAATCATTTAACACTTTTCCCAATTTAAGGATGTAATTGGGGTGAAAAATCGTTTTTTTCCCAACGGAATAGTTTCTTTTTTTTTATCTACCCCATGCCAAATTTCATGCTAATAAGTGTTGATGAAAAAAAAAACACATTTAGGGTGGGGGGAAAAAAAAAATCCGAGAAATTAGGGTTTATTTATGGAAAAAGCTTGAGCATAATATTGTTGGTAATTTTAAAAAATTACAATGTATAGAATACGACCTAGTACCAAAACCAATTTTAAGGGGTATAGAGGTCACTAGGGGTAAAAAATCGTTTTTCCTCCCAACGGAATAGTAATTTTATATTTTTATCTATCACCCTGCCAAATTTCATGTAATAAATGTTGATGAAAAAAACACTATTAGGGGTATGGGTAGAAAAAAACACGAGAAATTAGGTTTATTGGGTGGAAAAATGCTTGAGAAAAATATTTTGGACAATTTTAATAATTTTTTTAAAGTATTGAATCAACCTGACCAAATCCCAAATTTTAAGGGATGATAAGGGCCTAGGGGGAAAAAAATTGTTTGCCTCCCAACGGGGAAAAGTAAAACTTATATTTTTTTTCCACCACCATGCCAAATTTCATGTTGGAATTAAAAAACAGTTTTCACTAAAAGTATGATTATTAGGGTTGGGGGGAAAAAATTTTTTGTTTTTTATGAATGATTTGTTGAGGACTATTAAAAATATCGACTCATAATTTTTTAAACAGCCCAAATTTAAAAATTCAAATGTATTAAAATACCTTACGTTTTTCCCCAAAGTTAAGGGTAGTAAAAACAAAAGGGGGGGGAATACGCTTGCCCCCCGGCGGATTATTATTTTCAGTTTATTATGAACCATCATGCCAAATTTCATGCTGATAAATAAAAAGGTGCCTCACATGGAAAAGCTGGAAATCAAGGTAAAAAATTAAAACAATTTGGGAGGGGTTTAAAAAAGTGGTTTTTAAAAAAGAGATAGGCCCATTGGGGTTTTTAAAAACATTAAAAAATAATTTTAATAACTAATTTGAATAAAAATTCTTTTTTTTTGGCTTTTTTTTTTTGGGGATGAAAATTAAGGGGGTGTTGGGGGTGAATATCGCTTGCCCCCCGGGGATTTTTAATTTTATATTTTTATCTACCCCCCTGCAAAATTTGGCGCTGGTATCCGGATTTGCAAAAATTTTTCCGCTAACACTCTCACTATACAAAACACTTGCTTCTAAAACATGGCGTTAGTCACCCTTTTCCCTTCACTGTCACTGGACAAATTTCAAACATTGCAATATACCATTTAATTCCGTTTAAATTTCACGAAAATTCATTAGTTAATTTTTCCTTAATTTTTCGGGAAGGCATCCTTAAATGCTAATGATTTATCTCGTTTTCCCCTTTTTTTTTATATTTATCAGTTTTTACACTTTTAAAATTTAAAGAAATATTTAAAATTTTACAAAGGATTGGGCAAACTTCAGTTTTTTCCCCTAGTTCAGTTTTGACCAGCCCACGCTTTAATTCTTAAACACATAATGTCACTTTAATAGGTCCTTTCCCGTGAAAAATCTTAAACACACAGGGCACTGATTAACAGATGAGGTGTTGAGTATCATCATAGGGGGTTCACTCGATTTTTGTGAGGAGCAACGCCATTTTACAAAAATTTTTAATTATACATTTAGATTTATAAAAAATTTTTGGGGGTCACCCCCCCTACCCTTGGGGGGGGGGGTGGAGGGTTTTGTGATTATACCATAGATACAAAGCAAAACCCTGGAATTCTTTTAAAATTCGTAGGGTTATAACAAACAATGCGGAAAATTTTAAAAAAACACTAGAAGTTCAAAAAAAAACGCCATCTTGGAAAAAAACTCAATTTTTGACATTATTT
>JAMZAV010015001.1:0-19854 GCA_024449915.1 Sweltsa coloradensis | reverse complement strand
ATGATACTAAAAAAGTTTCGAGCAAAAAAGGTTTCAGTCGCGATTTTAGGGTAATTGTAACACGTGGGGGGAAGAACGTTCAAATTTTTAAAATTTTATTAAGACAGAAGACACAAATAAGATAAATTTAGAATAAACCCAAACGACTAAATTAATACAAAATACCAACAGTAATATATTAAATTAAAATTTAATTTAAAATTTTTAATTATTTTATTTTATGTGGTTTTTGTAGATACAAGGTTGTTGAATTGAATAGTAATGCATCGGCATTCCAAAAAAAGACCCCAAAACTCACCGGAAAAAGAAAATAAAACATTGATAGGGGTTCCTTCATTATTCCTTTTAATTTGATATTTTAAAGGAATTTAATTTTTTGGTTTGAGTATTTATACATTTAAAAAAATTTTTCGTCAAAACATTAATTAAATACATGTTCCAAGCCGATGGCAAAAAGACACATATTTGGTGATGCTAAAAAGTCCAACTTTATAACAATACATACATTAAAACGAAAAACAACAATTTTTTTTTTTTTTATTTTTTTTTAATGTCTACCTTTTCTTTTAAAAAACTGATTTACAAAGGGGAAACAAAAATAAATCAAATTTACAAGATGCAGAAAACAACAAAAATTACTTTTTCGAAAATTTTTGAAATGTAGCATTACAAAAACAATCATTTAACACAAGATTTTGGTAACAAATTGAATGATATTTATGCTTTCAATGATGAATCAAATATAAAAAAGGGTGGAGAATAAAAAGAAAAAAAAAAGAAAAGAAAAGAAAAGAAAAGAAAAAAAAAAGAAAAAAAAAAGGGAAAAGAAAAGAAAAGAAAAGAAAAAGAAAAAAAAGAAAAAAAAAAAAAAAAAAAAAGAAAAGAAAAAAAAAAACATTAATTATAAAAAAAAAAACAAAAAATAAAAAAACTGATTTTAGACGACCCCATCAAACAAAATGGGGTTTTCCCAAAATCGGGAAAACAGCAAATCAGGGAGTTAATCAAACTTTCGCGGAAAAAAAACCCGAAGCGAAATCTTTATTTTTGGGGTTGATCTTTTTTTTGTGTTCAAATTTTTGACTCATATATATAATTATATCAGTATATAATTATTTTAAAAATTTTTCAAACTGATCCAGAAATGATCGGGGAACCCCTAAATCAATTTGCAAGCTATCATTGGGCGGCAACCGGGAAAATCTAGGCAAAAAATATGTTAAAATACATTGTTTAAATCATAAAAAAGCAATAATGAACAAACAAAGAGAAAAGCAAAATAAATTATAAGAGTTTATAAAAGGTAAATTAACATTACCAAACACACGACAAAAACTTACAAAAAATAGAAAAAATCAATTTTTGCTTTTTGATTCTTTATCATTGCTTCAATTTTACTTTAAATTGTACAACTAGATCATAAACTGGCTTCTAATATCATAAGAAATTGAATTCCAATAGGATACCCCTCTGTACTAAATGATTTCTAAATGCTTCAAAATTTAATCTAGAATTTCCCAAATGAGTTTTTTAAAAGTAGAATTTCTATCACGATAAACTTTTTAAAAATTTTGGGGTAGAATACCTAAAAAAAACCCTTTTTCAATATTTTGTATGTATTACCACACGCTATACTTCATCCTCCCCCTTTCAACGTAAAACAATCAGACTGCAAATCTTGGTTAAAGGGGAATGAATAAAACAGATGGCCCAAATTCCCTTTTCTGGAGTACAACTACTCAGTAAAAGGTTTATCCCCAAACCCCACAAGAAATAATCAAAAACGAGTAAAATTTAAAAATCTACAAGTAACCTAAACTTCTCTCGGTTAAAAACTTCATTCTACTTAATTCCAATTGCTGATGATACTTTTTTTACACCATTTTCTAATGTTTTTTAAAATTTAAATTACAATCTAAAAAAACTCCAAGAATTTAAATTTTATACACTTAAAAATTTAAAATTCCCATTACAATTTAACGTCAAAGAATATCATTTTTCTATCATTAGCCTTAGAAAAATCATAAAATTTTTTTTGCTAAATTAATATCAAGTTCCTGAGTTTTAAACCAATCATCCATCCTCTTTAGAACTTTTTGAAGACGTCTTACGATTCTTCGACATCCACACCTTCTAAAAAAAAAGACCAAGTCATCAGCATAAGATAAATTGATGCCTCCCATTATAGTAGATATATCATCTATATAAAAAATAAAAAAGGGGTCTAATATGATCCTTGGGGTACACCACAAATATATTAAAACTTTTGAACTAATTTTGAAAGATTTATAAACATTTTTCTATTTAAAAAAAATCCCCCCAAAAATTTGATAACAAAAAAGGGATTTACTTAAACCCTGGTTTTTTAATTTTTTTAAAAAAGAGGTAAAAAGGTACTAAAACAAAATGCTTTCCCTAAGATCAACAAAGACGCCCCAACCTTTTACCTTACGTTTTCCACCCCCTTTATAGAAAAAATCTGTAAATGCTAGAAGGGCATTTTTGCTTTGCCCCTACCTTTCCTGAAACCATGCGGTTTGCATTTAAAACCTTCAGAGCATCCACTTCATGTAATCCCCTTTGTGTAAAAATTTTTCAAAAAATTTTCCCTAAAATTTGGGGAAGATTTGATATAGGTCGATAAGAATTCCTTTACTCTTTTTTTCCTTTTCCCTTATAAATAGGCGTTACCCTTGCCCAATTTTCAGCTGTGTTGGGAAAAACACCTACAAGAAAGAAATGGGAAAAAGATACGTAATAAAACCACTATTTATGCGCATTTCTTAAATACTTGCATGGAATTTTTTGAATTGTTTTCAGAGCTTCTAATTTTAAGGCGTTTTTAAATTTCTGAAAAGACTTCTTTTAGTTATTTTGTATGCGGAAGATTTTCTGCTTCTCTTCTATTAAAACTTTAAAACTTTCCAATTTCATTTTAAAATCTAAAAGTTCACAAACAAAACTTTTTTGTAACAAAAAACCCCATTCTGAAATTTGACGTGTAGGGTACCCCATTCTTGTCAATGAGGCTTTTGCTACACTCTTTTTTTCTTTGTTACCCGCAACTTATTATAAAAAATGACCCTAAAAATTTTGAAAAAATATCATTTTCAAAAAGATTAAAATGCTCACGCTTAGAAAAAAAACGAATTATTTTACCTTATTTTTTAACTTTTTGTTTCCTTCCACGTTACTGCCCTTTTAAAAAATTTTAAAAATTCTTTGCGCAAGTGGTTCTCCTATGCAGGATTTTTTAATTCCTGTTTGTTTTCCTGGGTGGCTTCCCTTTTAATTTTTAATTTTTAAAGGGGGTGCTGTTCATTTAGAGGTTTTACGAACTTAACAAACATTTTTTAATTTATCATCGCACTTACTGCCATCCCAAATTTTGGCAAGGGACCCCTTTTAAAATATTTTTTACTTGCTTCCCAAACAAAATTTTTCCAAAATTTTTTATTTACAAATTTAGAAGAAATTTTGCTTATAAATTTTGAACACAATAAATTTAATTTAGATCACTTAATCCTACACTTTAATACCTGACTGAATAATTTTTCATTGTGATTTGCTAAACATGATCAATTAAAGAAGCTACCTATTATTAACCCCCAGTAACAGACTTTATCAAAATTTTACCAAAACCATGTGATCTAGTAAGAATTTTTAAATTTTTACTGGTTTAAAGTCTTCTTTCTCAAATCAATGTTGAAACACCAGAAAAAAACAAATTATTAGCTTCCGATTTTTAAAATTTTTTACTAAATATCAAAAAAATCTGAAAATTCTTCTAAAATTTCGTGTGGGCTTTAAAATGCGTAAAAAACATTGGTTTTTCATTCGGGGAAACCAGAATTTAAATGACTCAAATCAAAAATCTACGGAAATTAACTTTACACTCGACTACACTTGACTGAAATTCTCAAATATAATAACTAACCCTCCCCCTACCCTTTCACGACAAATCTTAGCTTTTTTTAATTGCAATAGAAATAAAAAAACCGCTGGAACGACTCATCTAGATATGTTTTCACGCAAACAAAATTCAAAATTATACGTGTCAAGAATAACTCTCAACTGATTTTTACTTACCCCAAATTACGTATATTGAGAGTCCAAGCTTTATTCCTTTGGCAATACAGCTAAACCATTTGCAGCAAATCATTTTTATTTTTTGGTTTTTATGACTCAGATTAAAAAAATTTTCTGTAAATTTTCTGACACTTTGAGGGGGAAAAAAAAAATCAACAATCCCCTCTCGTCGAAAATCTTTTTGTTTGGTTTTTCAGTTTTAGACATCTTGAACCCACATTGAAGGGACTTCGCTATTATAAATGATTATACACTTTTTACATTCCCATCGTCCTTATTTTCAAATGCCCAATTTTCTATTTATAGTCAAAAAATATCCCCTCAAATAAATATCCATTATAAAAACAACCATTAACTAAATTATTACTTTGAAAAACACGAGAAAATAATTACATAATATACATAAGAATCAGTGATAACTAGAGAAAATTATTTCTCGATTTGCCTAGTCGGGACTCGGGAAACACTCCAGTAGGTAAAAATGTTAATATTTAATACAATTCAGAAATTTAAAAAAATGATTCCCGCCCGGGGTTCGAAACACGGATTCCCGACCTACCTGGAATGTAGGCCCCCAGGGTTCGAACCCGGCCGGGGAGGATTTTTTTTAATTTCTGAATTGTGTTAAATATTTTTTAAAATTTAAATTTTTGAATGTAAAATTGTGTGTTTGGGCAAATTGCAAGTGTCAAACCAATTTTCCAAACTAAAACTTTTTGAAAAGAATTTCTATTGGCGTGCAGGGCTAGAAAATGAGACAAGAAAAACGGCTTTTTGGTTCAAAAAAACGTTCCAGGTAAGGCACGTAAAAAACAACTTTTTCCGACGTAAAAATTAATTAAAAATTTTTTAAAAATTTTAAATTTAAAATGTCAATACAGCCGTTGACCATCACAAAACTCATTTCATTTTTTTGTTTTACAGGGATTTTCCTAAAAAATTCACTTTATTAAAATGCGTCAATTTTTGAATTTTTAAAAACCATTCTTTTTAAATAGTCATCCCCTTTTTTTCTTTTTTTTTGTTGAGGGGGAAAAGTTTTTTGGAGGGGGGTTTGATTTTTTTCGTTTGAGGACTCTTTTTACGTTTTCACTCCGACTTTTAAATTGGTTTTATCTTTTAATTACTTTTTACTCTTTAGTTCTCCCTATATTTGTCCCCTCCCTTTCCCTCCCCTTCCCCCCAACCCCCACCCCACCACCCCACCCACACAACCCGCAAAACTCCTTCCCGCTTTTCAACTTTCTAGACCGCTATACCCTTCTTTAAAGTACGACCCAATCTGAAAAAAAGTGGCTTTCAAAAAAAGATATCATTTGTTAACCATTCTAAAAGAAAAAACACAATGATATCAAAAAAATTTTTATCAAATGATATTTAATTTTTCCCAAGAAAGGAGTCAAAGGACAATGCCAAAAACAACAACAATAGCAACATGAAAAGCAAACACGGATTATTCATTTTTCAAGTATATTATGTTTAGGGTGCATTTGACTTGCTTTCTACACACTTTTCACTAAATATGTATTTATTAAGTTGTAAATCCAAGCATGGCCAAATACGCATTTTAGATAAGTTCAGATTTAAAATCTTAAATTTAGATCATGTAAACGTGATATCAAAATGAACGATGATGGAAAACAAAGTCAAAATTCTTTTAAAATACCAACTTCATTGGCTTCCCAGTAAATATGTTCCATTTTAAACCTCTAGCAATCCCACTGCATACGTCGTAACATAACGAGGCACTGACAAAAACATAGTACAATAATCATCTCCCTTTTTACATGAATCTCGTAAAAAAAATGTGTCTTACTCATTAATTTAGAGCGCAATTATGCCACCTAAGAGAGACCTGATCTTTTAACTCCACGAGACAAACTTCTCTTAATGAGTCCTGAACAATCTGTTTTTGAAACTCCACTTCATCCATCACCAAAGTCCAACGGATATAACGCGGAGAGAAGATTATTTCAGCTGTGATCTAAATAAGGTCATATTATTAAAGTTTTAGTCTAATGCTGCGTCCTAATTACCTAACGACGTAATCATCCCATGTTTGTCCCAATTCCGTACGTTAAAACTTAACGTGTCATAATATGTTGACTTAACTATGGGAATTGGAGTTTATGTGCGATATTAAAAAGTAATTTGGCTAAGAAATTAGTTGTTTTGTAGTAGAAGGAAATAATTGTTTAACTTTATAGCTATTTACACGAGAGTTTCATAAAAGCTGTGGTGGCGCAGTTTTGAAAATCGTTGTGGGCTTGGTGGAAAACAAATGCAATTTTGGGAGGCAAAGAGGAAGAATTCAAGTATTTTTCAACCCTACACTAATTTAAAAAATGTACCAAACAAATTGTCAATATTTCGAATAGCTAAGGTTCTTCCAGTTTCATTGTAACCATTTTGTCTGCTCCGAAACGCTAGTCCTACAATTAAAGCATTGAAGTGGGTGGCTATATCTGGCATAGCCCAAAACTCGCCGTTATAATTTCCCAGCTTTTTTTAAAAACCTTAGGTTCATTCTCTATTATTTTCTTACAACAAAAAAACTAGTGCAAACCCTTAATTTCACGCTTGAGGGTAAAAAAAAAGTCATTTAACATTTCCAATTTGTATTTGGAATAATTTTATGATTTTATTCTTTCACGTTTTTTTCTTTGTTAGGGTAAAAGTAAACAAGCATGTAGTACATGTATAAAATTTCAAGATATTTTTTAATTTTTTATATATAAAAATTTTGGTTTAGTACTTTAGAAGAATTAAAAAAGTGACTTACCGGGGATCGAACCCAGGACCTTAGCGTTCCGGGCTGTGATCGTACCAACTGCGATATGCAGCCACCAATTTAATTCTTGGTCGGTTCATACATTGTTGATAGTAATAATATAAAAAAATATATAATAATATCAGAAATAATAATATATATTTATATTGGGATGAATGGATAAATATATTATGGATGAGTGTATATGACTAGTTCAAGAGAATAATTAATCAATATATGATCTAAAATATAAGAAGGGTAGTTAATTGTTTGATACAAAACTATTCACGCACACAAAATACCCAACAATACAAATAAACAAGATAACGGATCCGCTCATGCGTGGTCGAGTGCTTGGCACATGTATGAACGAGACGTGACTGGTCGGGAAACACCGAGAATGTTTCAGTGTGAAATATCTCTTACATCAGCGTCGTATTTCAAAGTAGAAAACACAAACTTTCAGTTGCAGTGAGTTTCTGTCCAGAATGCAAGAGGATTAAATGGTGCAGTAAATAAGCTTTCTTATACTTAGTACGGTCTGGGATTCAAGTCTGAAGAAGGAAAATGTGTGGTTAAAATTTACCAACTTTCTTCTGTTTTTGTCAGAACAACATAACAAACTTTTATAAACAAATGTTGTAAATCTTCTAATTAAAACATTTTTTTTAAGTAAAATTTAAGTCTAGAATATGATAAATTTTTTTCGAAGAATTAATGCATTTTTATAACAGTTAAAATATACTCTAAATTTTTAAAATCCTCAAAAAATTATAAAAAAAAAGTCATGTTAGTCGTTTATGAGTAATTTTTTCAAATTAACTATCTTTTCGACTTGACGGCTAAAAAATATAATTTATTTATAAGTTATTATTTTATTTAAAGTTTCCTTTGTACATTTGTTTTTTTTTTACACGATTAAAAAAAACGTAAAATTATAAATAAAATACATAAAAAATAGAAAATTTTATTTAGACAAAAATTTAATTGAACTTGAAATTTTTTAAGGGTTTGAGACTCGTGATAACATTCCATTTTATAAACTTTTTAACAATGTTTTCATGGTTTTTTCATACAAAGAAAAAAAAAATTTTAAAATAAAAATTGACCTGACTTAGATTGGGGGCTTTGTTGGAGGGGAAAGTGAACCTGACCAAAAATGCAGTGTCACCACCCCACAGGGTACGTCTCAGAGGGCCAACCCATGGACTTATTTATTCATAAAAACCCCACGAGCACCAGTTTAATCATGAAAGGAAATCGGAAGGGGATTTGCGCACGGGTCTTTTGAACCCACAAAACGGAGGCATGTAGAAGGGAAAATAGGCCGGAAGTAGCTGAATTCGGGGAAATACAAAAAAATCAAATATGAAATTATAACGGAAAACGCTTTAGTCCCCCCGGTTTATGGTGATTTTTTTGAGGTTTAGTTTTCGTTTACACTTTTCCGCAAGTGCTTTTGAATGCATTGTAGGTGATTGTTGTAAGTTTTTATTGTTACTGTTAATGTTATTTAAAAACCCAAAAAAAAAAACATATTAAACCTTTTTCTAGTATTTTGGATAACTTTTTTAAATTTTTTTTTCAAAAAGCAATAAAACCAAAACCCTTTAAAGTCCAAGTGAAATATTAACGTTGTAGCCCCCCCCGTTTGGTCGAATCGGTCCCAAAAGTCACGAAAATATCGCACTAAAAATCGAAAAAAAATCGCAAAAAATACGATATTCATGAGAAATATTTTCTTTGTTGTACCCAAAAACGTGGCAAGTCTAAGTTCGAGATTTCGAAGGTCCCCTCAAATTTTCATAAAATCGCATACCGGTTTGCCCGGAAGAGAGCAAAAAAAAAGAAAAAAAAAAAAAAAAAAAAAAAAAACAACCGAGCAAATTTTTTTGGGGGGGCAGTGAAATTGAAGTCTTTTTTTTGCTCACCCAAAAATTATTTTATTCAATTTTAAAATTAAAGCACACCCAATTTTTGTTTTTTATTCCATCTTGGGTTTTTTTCTTTTTTTTTTAATATTGGATCTTTGATATTAAAATTTTCTTAATTGTTTTATTTTTATTTTTTTTCTTTAAAACAAATTTAAGTTGTTAAGATTTGAAAACCCGACATGGGGTTGGATAACCTGTAGTTTAAAGGGAAATAAATATACTTTTGGAGCTAAAAACTTCTTTATTTGCCAAAATGTTTTTTTTAAAGCTAGCCATGGTATAAAAAGTAAAAAACAAAACAAAAACATATTAAATTAAAACATGAAAAAATTTGGTGCTTTAGCAGGGGAAATTTACAAACGACATATCATCCCCTTTAAAAATTTTATTGGATAAAATAAAAAATATTTCATTTTTAAAAAAATATGAGACAAATAAGTAAAAATAAATTGCACTTTGGAACCACCTTTTGAAAAAGATTAATACTAATATTCAGTAAAAATTTTTCTTTTGACACTTTTTTATTAGTCATTTAAAAATCGAATTATTTTATCGTTTTAAAAAAAAAGACATTTTTTTAAATCAAATTTATAACTAATGAAGATGATTTCTTTGCGATTTTAGAAATAAAAGAAAAGTAAAAAATTTCACATTTCTAAAAAAGTTAATTTTACCCCTCTTACACAAAAACTCACATGTTAATTAAATTTTAGCAAAAAATTTGATATTAGCATTATCGTTTACATTTCAGGAAACAATTTTTGGACAAAACCTGAGATCTTATTTTAATTTTGTGTATTAATAAAAGCCCCCTGTTACAATTTATTAAACATTCAATGTAAAAATTTTTTCTGTTCGATGTGGAAAAATTTCTTTACGACCGTGTTTTGTTTTTTTTTTAAATAAAAGTTTTTGCTCTCAAGGGAATTTGTATAAAATTATAATTAAAACTCTTGAGTTTAAATTGGTTTCCAATTTAACTTTTATGAGACAACTTCATGTTAGAAAAAACAAAGAAAACCCGTTCAGATTTCGTTCTAAAAGCAAAACCTCTTTACTCTCCCGTTCCAAAACTTCGACACTCCTTTCAAATTTAAACCAAGTGAATATACAGCCTTCCTCCGCGGGTTGTGAAATGGATCAAACAAACTTTTTTTTTTGGGATTTTCGTGATGCACCGCTTTTAAATTCACTCTCGTCATTTTTTTAATTTAACGTGGCATAAAAATTTTTCCCCCCAACTTACAAGCATGGGAAACTGAAAAAAAAAAAAGATGGAACGTTTTGTTTTTTAAATTTTGGGTGCGTGAATGAAAAAAATGCATATATTTTGGGAGTGTGGCTGAAGTGGGAATTTATAGGGGTTTTTTTTACGATTTTTTTTTTATAGCGCAAACTTTTTTTTTAATTCTTTCCCCTCGTTTTTTTATTTTTTATTTTGTTGCTTCGTTCTGTTTACTGTATTTTATTACGTTTATTTGGGTTTGTTGTGTGTTGCCCAAAGCCGTTTTTATTTAAATTTAAAGGGCCCCCCCTTCTAACACTAACGTTTCCCCAAAGCAATTTACCCACACCATTTGCATTAAAAAATAGTTTATGCTTTGCTTATGACGAGTGCAATAAATAAGTTTTTTCTTATGCTTTCATGTCCAATACCAGTTTTAATATAATTTTAAGAGGGGGCAGTTAGTATCAAAAAAACCCAGTATCCAGCCAGATGCACTAGTAAGGGGGAAAACAAATTCAATAAAAAAGTAATAAAGATCTATATCAATTATAAAAATAAAGTATACGGGTTTGTTTTAAATTTCCCGTACTGCGGGAAGACCAAAATAATTGGTGAAGGAAAATAGGTTCAAAAGAAAAGCTAAGAATTTAACGATTTGGTTAGTGAAAGTGTAAATTAAGGTAATAAAGGTCTACTTTTTAACCCCTGTTTTCGTAGGCTTTTTCCGCTGTAGGGGTTTAAAAGAACTTCCACCCGATGTGAAAATTTTCTGTTACCAAAATTAGGAAAAAAAATTTCAATGTTTAAAAAATAATTAATAGCAAAAAGCACTATATTTTCATAGAATTAACAGTCTACCTACCCACGTGCGGTATCAAAAAAGTTTTTCCTGTCACTGAGTTAAAAATTACCCGGTTATTTAATAAGTTACGCTTTGTCAAAAAATCACAAGCATTTTTGTATTTACAAAGTTGTCACGTCTACGACCATTTTTATACGAGTAGTAAAAAATACTCCCTGAAACCTAACTCTTACAAAGTCAATCTATAATAATGGCATTGACAAGCAACAACAGGTGAAATTAAAGGGTACATGTCTTGCAACTGTTTTCTAGAAACCCAGGGGCGGGTCGCCTCTCAATAATAGATGGAACATTTTAAACGAGAATTTAAATGCAATTAAAGCGCCTCGTTAGTCCAGAGTTCTAGAGTAAATAGTTTATCTTTTTGGTTAATTGTATTGGGGTTAGAATTAATTAGTAGGAGGGGTAGTATTGAATTATGTGCTTTGAAACCAATGGAAAGTTCTAGTGAAATGTGTCAAACTGTTGGGTAATAGGGCCGTTGTGCACAGCTTTGTACAGTTAAGGAAAATATTTTTAAATGGTCATTTTAGATTGGAATGACGCTCTAGTATATGTGCGAAACAAAATAGTTAAAGCCGATTTAAGAAATTCACCAAAACGCCAATTAAAACAAAAGTTAGAATCAAAAAGCAAAAAAAAATGTTTAAAATCACAGTTACAGATATAATTTTTTTCAACTGTAATTTTTATTAAGGAGGAGTATGAGTGGACGCTCTGCCATGAGACACACATATACCGCTGGTTAGGCAGGCGGGGGGTTCGGAACTAGTGTAAAAGGCTTTGATCTTCTCGACGTTGCGCGGCCCGTCCCGGGGAAATGGGAACCTATATAATAAAGGTTTCACGTATTTCGGATGGGACGTAAAGCCGTTGATCCTTAGGTTTTTTTGAAAGGGGTTGGTAGTGCCGTACCGGTTTGCCCTCCCCTTTTATTATACTTCATCCTCGCTATCACCATGCATCGTCTCGAATAGCCAAAGTGCATTAAGAGAGTATAGAACATGCGTTTTAGGCAAATTGCTGTTCGCTCGGCCGACTGACACCACAGGTGTTTTAAATTTTTGAACAATACCCCGAATGTAGAAATATGTGCTTGCAATAACACATCTCCAAATTTTGTTTTTTAAAAAAATTTATAAAATATAAATGAGTTTTACGAATTTGGAATTTTTTAAAAAAATCCTAAATTTACTTATTCGTGATTTTTTTTGGCTAATTTAAAACAAAATTTTGAAAAACTATGACAGCAGGGGGTGTCCACGTATGCTTTTTTGACAACTTTGCAAAGGTTTTATATACTGGGGTGCATTTGGCCGAGCGAATAGCTATTGGGAACTGCCAAAAGTTCCCATTCCCTCTTAATATGGAGACGTTAAGCAATACCAAATCAAATCATGCGGGGTATAAGCTTTAGATTATGTGATAAAAATTATTTTTGGGGGCATTGCCCCTTTAACTGACGTAACGAAAGCAAATTCATCGGCCCCCCTTTGTTCTGTACAGGGCCTCGTATCAAAAGCGTCCAATGATATTTAACATCTATAGTAGGCTAGACCCCCGTCCAAAATCCGCAAGGGCCCAGCGTACCAAATTGCCTATTCAAAATGTCGATTTGACCTTTTAAATTTTTTATCTTGACATTTTTTTTTAAAGCGATGAAGTATTTTTCTAGATTTTTTTTGATAGGTTTTTAGCTTGTGCAGCATGGGAATGCACAACAGAAACAATAAGAGGTTATGCTAAGAGAGTTTAGTAATCATTTTTTGGTTTTTTTGGGTTCCAATCCCATGACCCCTTTTTTGATTGGGGGTCCCGGAAGGGTTGGGAAAAATTTTGTTGTTTCCACTGAAATGGTTTTTTTTTTTTAAAACCCCCAAAAAATTTGGTTAGTAAGTTTAAAAGGGTTTTAAATAAAAAAAAAAAAAATTTTTTTAAATATTTTTTTTTTAAACCCAAAAATTATTATTTTTTTTTTTCTCAATTTTAAAAAATTTTTAAATTAATAGGACTGCCCATATCCTTTATTCAATTTAAAATTTAAAATTTCGGGGTTTTTTTGGGGAAATTTTTTCCCCCCCAATGGCCCCCTCAATTTAAAATTTGTACCTAATCTGTTGATTTTAGATTTTTAATAAAATCTTTTTGGGGTTATTGGTAACAACTTCTCCCCCTTTTTTGGGATTTAAAATTTCCCTTTTTTTTCCACAAAATGGCTGTACCCTTTCCCCCAAAAAAGGTGGGGGGGGGGGGGGGGGGGGGGGGGGGGGCCCCAATTCCCTTTCAAATGGATTTTGACCCAAATTTTAAAGTTAATTATTTTTAACTTTGTTTTTTCTTTTTTGTTTTTTGGTTTTTTTCCAATAATCCAAAAAGAACAAAAGGGGGGATTGAAAAAATTTTAAAAAATTTTGGGGGTTTAAGGGCTAATTCCTATGCCCGAAATTAAAAAATTTTTTTAAAATCCTAAACCTATTTAACAAAACAGTGCCTAATTCCCCCAAATGGAAAATGTTTGGGGTCATCTTGATGAAATTTTTCCTTTCCCCAAACTTTTCCTTGGGCCAAATTTTTGCCCCCAAAACAGGCACCCTAACTTTCCCGGTTTTTGGGGTTTTAAGGGATAAAGTAACCCCATTGGTTTCACAAAACATTTTGGGGAAAACTTTTTCATGTGGGGGGATTTCCCGGTGGTCGCCGGTACCCCGTCTTAGGGAAGGGAAGGAAGCTTTTTAAACTAAAAAAATTTAAATATTTTAAACTTTAAAAAAATTTTCCTCCCCAGCGGAAACAAATATTAACCGTTCCTTTAAAAAGAAACCTTATAAAACCTTCCCTAACAGGCATTTTAAAGCCCGGCATTTTTGAGTAAAAATGAAAAACAAAAATTACGGCCAAAAAAAAATTTTTTGAGGTACCTCAGGTTTTTAAAAAGCAGTAAAACCCTTTATAATATTTTTTTTTTTATAAAAATAAAATTAAAATAATTTAACCCCTTTGTATAGGGGGGCCCGGGGGCCCAAATGGGATGGATTTTTTTTAAAACAATTTTTTTTTAAACAAAAAAAAAATTTAAATGCCTTTTCCCCTTTTTTCCTTTGGTGTTTTTTACTCAATATCAAAAAAAAATGTTTTTTTTTAAAAAAAAGCCTGCCGGGGACGTCACTGACGGGGCCGTTTTTCCTGGGGCCCTTCTTTACAGGGGGTTTTTCCCTTAAAAGTTGTATTAAGAGAGGGTTTTCTTGAGTATTCTTCTGTTTTCCCACTTATTTTGGGTTTGTCTACGATAAAGACCAAGAAAAAAAAGGGAAATTATGCAAAGGTTTTTAGCGTTGGAAATTTTGGAAAAAATTTTAAATTTTTGGGGCCCCTTTTTTTTTATAAAAAGGGAAATTTTTAAAATAAAAACCGAAAAATTAAAATGTATGCTAGCTTTTTTTGTAAAAGGTGAATAATGCAACTTAAACATTAACTTGGCGATTAGTATACTTATTTTTTAGATCTAAAACCCCAAATTTCCCCCTTATAATTTTTAAGACTGGGGTAACAAATTGTAGAACCCCTGATATTAGTTACAACTATAAAAAATTGGCCAATTGGGTAGAGGTTATTTGTGGAAATTTTGAAAAGGTTTTTAGTTTTTATTGGCCAATTTTATTTTTCTTATTGATCTCAAAAATGGTATTTGCTAATAAAAGCTTTTTTATATTTTGGGGGAGAATATTTTGGGGCAAATTTTGCTAAAAAAAATTTTTCAGACCCTTTGAGACTTTTTGGCAATACTTTGTAAAATATAAATGTTATTGTGCATTCTACACTCTTCACATTCTATATTTGTAATAAAATGTTTTAATGATACTTTTGGGAAAAATTATTGGAAAAAAATGCTAATTTCCCCATTCTGTGTATTCGTGGACCTGGTTCAATGTTACGGGTTCGAAATCCCTCCCAAGGGGGACAGACAACAATGTCCCTTTAAAGCTCTAGAAAATGAAAAAGTTTTTTAAACCCCATCTATAAATCTTTTTAAAAAATCATGTCTTTTGATTTTATCAGTATTAATGTATACGTACATCAGATTAAGATCGAATACAAAATACAGCAGTTTTTGTTTAAAAATACTATCAGGGGGCGTTCTAGCACGAGTCTCCCTTTCCTCCCTTTTCATCCTCTAAAGCTCATAGATTTCCCCCTGAGGCCGTACCTTATTGTGCCTTGTAATAGCACCCTGCCTTTTAAGTATTTTATTTTAATCACTTTTGAGCCTGGTCTAAAAAGCACTTAGACTTTATAATATTGGGCTACTGTACAGGGCGTCCCTAATATAAATGAAAACCCGATAAAGGTATTAATTAAATTTAAAAAAGTGTTTTTGGACTTGAATGTTCAATAGTCCATTTAACGTAAAAATTTAAAAATTGAATATTTATTTTATTTTGGGAAAAAATCTGTTTTTTTGTTTTGTCTTATAGGTAAGGTACGTGAAAATAGCGTTTTTTTAAAAAGACTGCAAACCTATATTTTCACTTAAAAAAAGGTTTTCAATCCTCTTTATTTTTTTTTCCTTCTATCTTAATTTGTTTATACACATCTTTTTCATTGATATTAATTTAACCTTGATGACCCCAAATTTTAAAAAAAAAATCTGAAAAAGTACATACACATGTTTTTGAGATTAGCCAAATATAATGCTACAAAACGCTATAAAAAGCACTTGAAAATGCTATATCACGCACCCCTACTTTAGGCTTATCAAATACTGTATTTTAAATTTTTGTGAGGTCCAAATGATGGGCGTAAAAGAGTTAAAAAAACTACGAAAACCTTGTGCTAAAAAACCTGCGCGCATCCGACGAGTTAATTTTTATTTTTAGGGGTTTTGGGGCCACATGTGCCCCCTTCTTGTCGGGAAGATTCACCGGTGTTTAGGAGGTTTTTGCAACCCCCTTTGTGGAGGGGTATTTGGGATTCTCCCCGCCCTTTAAAAAAAAGTTTTTTTTATGAAAAACGTTTCATTGTATCCAAAAACGTGGCATGTACAAATTAGGGTATGTTTTAAGGGCACTCAAATTTTTTTAAAGATGGATTTGGTTTTTTTCAGGGGAGGGTAAACAAACAGACACAAAACGTTCGAAAAAAGAAAAAAGTTGCTTAAGAAAAATTTTTCTCGATTGTCCCCAAAAAAAAAATGGAACTTACCCAGACATTTAAAAACCTCTTGGAGGAGGAATGAGTTTTTCGGTTAAAACCATGTTTTCTCCATAGCGGTTTTTTTGAGTTTTTTTACGGGGTCAAGGATAGTAAAACTACAACAAAGTTTTACTAGCTTGTCACGTAAATCTTTAATTTTAAATAACCTTCCCAAAATTTTCACACAGTTTACAATAATAAACAAACAACTATTTATTTGTTTTAACGATTCAGAAATTGTCAGCTAGTTATAATAGACTGTAGACGTAAATGGCTGGCGATTTCCGAAACGTTATGATAATATAATATGATTTTCATCCACTAACTTGTTGATAAACATTGAATATGCACTGAATATGAATACGAGAAGTCTACTATTGTTGGAGCCGAGTGTTTATCCCGATAACGTCACAAAACGGAAACGAATATACTTCGCGGAACAGTTCATTTCAAGCGTATCTAGAGAACAGATCGCGGTTTTATAGGATGATCTACCGGTACAAACAGAACAGGAGTAAGACGGAACATTAAGGGATGATTGACGCATCTTTTCAAGTAGTTCCCTATCTTTCCGCCCTCTCAACAAAGGACCCGCCCCACAAGTAAACCTTCTTCATTAATCACGGCAGTTGCAAATTCAAGGGATTCAAAGAAAATCTTGTTTGGAGATCTACGTATTCGATCGAGAGAAAAAAGTGGTTTACGAATCGAGAAATTCTGGATTCACAAGGGAAAACGAACGCGGAAAGTTTAAATCCAGATTTAAATCTGTATTGAAACGTGTTTACTATATAGAATCCGGCTTTTCATTTTGTATGAATTGCGAAGAAAATCGTGTTAAGTGCAGCGTTCTTTCTGAAAAGATGGGAGGGAATGTCTTAAAAGAAAATAATGTTAAATATAAAATGTTTTACTTGGTTTAAAGGTTCGTCTTCATAGATGGGGGAAAATGGGGAACTTCCAATATAAATTTGAGTTTTCCATGTCGAATGCTTCAATATCACATTTGTAAAGGTTAGGAAAAGTTTGAGAAGTCTAGTGAAGTTAACGTTGAAAGTATTCAGATGAAAAATGAAAGTAAAGAGTAAAATGCTTCGATTTCGTATTGGTAAAGTTTCTTTAAAGTTGAAAGCTAGGAGCCTTGGGAAAAGTTTTGTCATATTGGATGAAAGTGTACAGTAAGTTTACATGTAGGCCGATTACGTTTCAATTTATTAAAGGCCTTAAAATATAACTTAAATTTGGGCATCGCCCTAAAACTTCGTTATTCTTGGAAAACCCAAAATGTTCTTCAGTGTAAGTAAACGATTTTTAATAACTTGTAAAAACTTTTATTTCGTACATCATACTTTATTTTAAATATATCAAAAAGGTAGATTTTTCCTTAAAAATTTATATTGATTCCGATGAAATGAGTGAAAAGTTGTGTGAAAAGGGTGGCTCGTTGGTGTTGTGGTAAGCGTATCTGCTTCCATGCAGAAGCACATAATAAATTCAAAGTTGTTTCTGAATCGGCCTTGTTGATTCGGGCGTTGATCGCGGGGGTTCGCACTGCCCATACCACTGATTTCTATATTTCCTTATTAAAAATATCAATCTTTGGTTGGTTATCGCTCATTCGTCGATTGCGTCGGCCTACAGGGTTGGCTTTGGTCACTTTGGTGTACTGTCCCCCACTGAAAATCAGTTATAGGCCTATACTGAGTGGAAGACTAAATACAATTCATTTATTTTGTTTTTAAAATACATTTATTTTAAAATAAATTTTAAAAACTACCAGGTTCAGAGTGATCATTGGGCTATTGCGTCGAGACGATGATGATGCACTACTTGACGGCACCGTTCAATTTGGTTTATTAGTAGAAGTTTAATAATTATGCAATCCAAGTAAAATTAAGCGAATACGATGGATGTACATTAAATAAAAGTTTGCTATCTTCTATCTTATAATAATCTTTCGACAGAAAAAAACAAAAAACAATAAATATATATATATATATATATATGCAAGATTTTCATACAGAATATTCCTTTCATTTTGTTTTCTTTCTATGCCACAGCCATTCATTATTTTCTTTGATATTTAAAACGAAGCGGAAAACACGGCATGTTGAATCCGATAAGACTTCGCTCTTAGAAAATAGAAGGAAACCTTCCGGAAGTCATACAGGCCTCACCAAACTTGATAATATCTTAAACACATAACAGATGTCAACCGAAGTCTGTTATAGGAGGAATATTCCCTTGACGTGAATTCCTTACATCCTGGTTCGAGCGCGAGGGAAGACTTGTATGGCCGTCTCCTCAACCTCGACCGTGTCTTTCAATAACCCTTGACCACCACCCTACACACCACCCAACTCAGGCATTTGGTTGACAAAAAACGACTTAGGGTACGTGAGGCTCTATCTAGTTGATTCGATTTTATGCACATTGGGAGAAAATTCCAATTCCGCTTTGAAAAGGTAGGTACTACTACCCAGAAGTAAAACCCTATCTTACAAATATTTAAATTCATTGACACCTTATGAGTTGGTGAATGTTTTTTTTACTTTTCAAGAGGAGGCTGGTATTATAATCATCAAATTTCAAATCTTTCAACCAATTCCAGTTACATGTGTATGATACTTCACATAATTATATCAGAATATAATAAGAATGCACCTATCATAGAACTTTTCCATAAATTTAAGCAAGAAAATAATTTTATTTCGATTTAAACAACATTATATGAAATAGATGTTTGCCTTAACATTAAAAAAGTCTTTCAGTATTTAGAATCTGTCAAAAGAAGTAAAAAAACACCCAAATGAATCTGCATTTTCTTGCAAATTTACGATTTTTTTTATCTGCGATGATAGGGGAGTACATTTATATAAAAACAAAGTTTTATTCGCATGTAATGATGTATTACTGCAGAAATAGGAACGCACCAAATTCAAATCAGTTCTACTCCCCTTAATTCGAAAATGAAAAGAATTTGAATTTAATTTAAATTTGATTTAAAAGGGGGTCAAGCCATTCTATCGCACAGACGCGTTTCGACTAGAAACAATATCCAACCAGAGATCGGACACTTTGATGCGTCCCACTTTAGATTTACTTTTGACATTTCAGACCAAACTGTGAGGACTTTTCTCAGAAAATAAGTAATTATTTTTAATAACTTGCTAAAAACCTTAAATTTTAAGTGTCACATTCAGACGCTTAATCAATTTAAATATTCCGACACATTATTTCAGAAGTACCGTCGGAAATAAATTATAACACGCATTTTTTGTTTTGAAAATATTAAAATTTCATCTGCTCTCAACATCCATGTTAATAAGCAGATGTAAATGTCATTACGACAAGATTTTGTATCAGCGGCTCACATATCTTACACCAGTCATAACAAAACTTCGGTAAACATCGGCTACATTCGTTCACGAGTACAGAAGAGGTCGTTAAACTTCGTAATGTTCGTATTCTATTAACCCGAAGAGTTCACCCTACGTTACTTAGTCCCATTAACCCGCCCTCGAGTGTGATACATCCTCACATTTTGTTAACACGGCCTAGGGACGACACGACGCAAACTACAACGTTTGACCTAGAGAGTTCTACACAGTCGGGTCGATGTTTTCACGACTGACTCCAGCCACGCGAAGAAGGGTTTTATCGTAATGCGGTTGCTATGGTAACGCGTATTTAAACCCCCCTTCCCCCTCCCCCCCCCCTACCCCCCCTCGAACCCCCTACCCTCCATTCTAGGGCATGGAGGACTGGGCGGGGTTGGGTA
>JAMZAV010015000.1:0-13062 GCA_024449915.1 Sweltsa coloradensis | reverse complement strand
CCCCGGGGCCCCGCCTTTTCCCCCCCAAACACTTATTTTTTAGAAAAAAAAGCCCCCGGGCCCCAAAAATTTTTTTGGAAAATTTTTTTCGGGCAAATGGGTCAAAATTGAGGTGGACCGGGCAGTTTTAAGTTTCAGGGGGGGTTTATTACCCATTATTCAGCCCGGACCAAAATGTCTTCCACTTAAAAAGGGTTTTTACTAAAAGGGGGAAATAACCATTTTTCTCCATAAAATGGCCCCATGTTGAAAATGGTACTTCATTTTGGGGCTTTTACCCCAAATTTTTAATCTTTCCCCGCGACCCCAAAAACCCGTGAAATGAACCCCACTGACTTTTTCAATGAACAAAAAATAGTATTTAATGGGTTACCCGGGTTTTTCACCTTTTTGGGACGCCATTTGGTTTCTGGACAAACGGGACAAAACCCAGGTGGTACCGGGCAAATTCGGATTGGGGTTTTTTCCCTATAAATCAGCCCGGTACTAAAATTTCACTTTTTCCCGCTAACTTTGATTTCAAGCAAAAATTTTTTGTTTTCTGACTGGCATAGGGGGAGAAATGGGGGGGGGTCTTACGTCGGGGTCGTCATCGTCTATTTTATCGTTGGGAAAAGGTCGTAAAGGGGAAGGGAAACGTGTCCCCGAGGGCGATCGCAGAGCTCCCCCTTATTTTCGGAGAGTAATATTCATTTTTTTTATACCTGATGTTTGCGAGTAGTTTTCGATAATCGTATGCTGTGCCCCACCCGCAAAAACCCAGTACAACGACGGGAAAAATGGGGCGCTTCAACGCTTAGGTTTATTACACGCCATGGTTTTGAAAGTTTTGAAATGAGTTTTTGATATATTTCGTTTAAAATTTTATAAAAGAAAGAAAATTTATTTATTAAAATTAAAGTAATAAAAAGAAATTTTTTTTAATAATAGAACGAAATTTTTTGTTAAATTTTTTATTAATTACAAAAACCACGTTCCAAATATTTAGTAGAACAAAGGTTTAAACAATGCGAACCCCGTCTTTTTTTGTATGATACGACGTGAGAAATTGGACCTTCAACCGATATAAGGTCTTTTGAGCCCCTTTTTTGACTCAATTTAATGAATCGATTTAAAATGGTTTTTTAATGATTAAAAATTGTGTTCTAATTCATAAAAATAAGAACAATATGCCCCGGGGGGAAAGGATAATGAATAAAAAATCATAAAAAACAAAATTTTAAAAAGAAAATAGTCAAAATACGAGGAAAACGAAACATTTTAGAAAAAAAACATCTTAAATTTAAAAAAAAAAAAATACGAATCGGAAAAGCCGGTGGTAAAATTTTTTTATATTAAATTTTTTAAATTTACAAACCCCAAAATTGTTTTAATTAAATTTTTTGACAAGAGTTTAGACCTGTTTTTTTATAAGTAAGTTTATTATGTTTTCTATTCAGGAGAGACGATTTCCCCGGCCCGCAATTAGTGAAAAGTAAAATGTATCTGGATTAAATCATAGAAATAACGGGGAAGAAAACGTCAACATAAAAAGGGGCGCGGGCGAAAGCGTCAAGTGTTCACAAAACAACAAGAAGCGCGAGTGACCTTGAGGATTTGTAAACTTCCCCAATGACGATTAGAAAGTTTAATTTGTCTGTTTTTTTACAGGCACTGTCGAAAAAAACAAACGGGAAAATGAAGAATCTCGACGACGTGAGATATAGGGGGCTTTAACCCGGGTTTGGTCATGTTGCGCCGCCCGTGATATTTCCAGTTTTCTAAAAAAGTTTTGTTGTGTGTGTGAACATGTTTTTTTAAGTATAAAGGAAAAAAAAGAGATAACCCAGGGGAAAAGAATGAAAATTAAAACATTTTTTTTTATATAAGGGCTCAACCGTTTGGATTAAGGGGGGGGAGGGGGGCCCCTGGGGCAGAAACAGCCAGGTAAGGGGAGGAAAGAGGATTGTCCGTCCGGGCGTCATTGTCATTATAATTAAAAAAAAGGGGTCGTCAAACCCTTAGGGCATAAAAATGCCTGTTTTCTAAGTATCATGATAACAATATAAAAAAATTGTTGTTTTTAAAAAAGAACATCAAAGGGGAAACCGGGCGCTTCAACCGGGCAGGTCAATTGCGTTGTCTGGTGTTTTAGTCAGGGGGAAAGGTTTTGTTTTTTTTGAAACAATGACCATGACAAAACATGTTGTTTCCATTTTTTTTGTTAGTACACTTTCAACATTTTTGATGAAACCTTGTAGGTAAATTAACTCAACTGTCCGTGAGAAACCAAAGCCAAACTACAAATATCTTTGGTTTTGGCCCCGTCAACCGTTTGTAATAATGCACCCAGATTCATTAAGGTCGCACAGGTGCACACACGTGGTATTTGATTTTTATTATTTTCATCTTTTTGACATATACATTGCGAACTCATTTTTCACAACGACTGAGAAACAAGGGGGCTTCAACGAGTTAGGTATCTTGCGCCTTTTTTTATATTGAAAGGTAATGAAGCAATTTTTGGTGTTGAATTCTAAGTGTATTTATAAGAAAACAAAATGATGGTGATGACAGTAAGCAAAACAAAAATTTAAATGGAATACATACATAAAAGAAAGTTTTTGATGATAACAAAATTTTGTTAAATAATTACCTTCTTTAAAATGAGAAATTTGGAAAGTTATTCCCCCGTTACCATAGAAGTTCTTCATATGATTGGGAGGAGATCGTATTGCGTGCGCGAGGCATCATATACAATACATTCTGCTAACAAAGTATGGTGTAAGTCAGGATTGGCAACGGTGGGAATCAACACGGGACATCCGGAATACGAATCTTCACCCAAGACGAGGACGACGTGAGAAACTAGGGCACTAAAACCGGAACAATTGTCGTGGGGTTTATTTTAATGTTATTTTCTTATTTTATAAACGGAACTAGCTTACCCGCCACGCGTTGCGACGTATGCAATATATACACACGAAATTTTTTTTAATATAATAACCCCAAATTTTAAAGATCCCTTTAGTTTCCTGCGCGGGACCCGTGCGGGTTGTCCCGTAGCTGTCCCAGTTATAAATGTCCTAAATTTTTCCCGCGCGGGACCCGTGGGGTTTTCCCGTAGCTGTCCCAGTTATAAATGTCCCTAAACTTTACCGTGCGGGACCCGTGTGGTTGTCCGTGTCATTCCCCTGCCCGCAATTTACCCGCACTTCCCTTGGTTGTCCCGCAAGGGGGCCAGAGTCGCATGTTTGCTGGGTAACGACGATGGTGGTAATTTTTAATTTTATCATTTAAAAGTGAAATATGTTAGATAATTAATACTTTTGGTATAAAAATGACTTAAAATTACTTTTTCAGTTTGTCGACGTTATTATATGATAGGAGCGCATTGTATTCGGTACAGTCAGAATATGACGTTGCATCGATGTCGGCTACCCAGTGTTAGAATACGAGGCACGAGTTTGGGAAAGGCAAAACGAAGTTGGTAGAAACACGTGAAAAAACAAGGGCGCTTCAACCGGTTAGGTCATTTTGCGCCACCTGTGATTTTGTAAATAGAATGAGTTTATTGTGTGTTTATGGTTATGAGGGTTTTAATGTTTATATAACGTAAATAAAAATAATAAGAGGTGATAGTGAGGGCAAAAGAATAATTATTAACTTAAAGGGGCTTAAAACCCGAAAATTATTTTTTCCCAAACGTGATCTATAGCACAATACTACACTTAAATGACCGTTTAAAAAATTATATCTTGTAACTGTGATTTAAAACACGATTTTTTAAATTTTTTTAATCCAGAAATTATCGAAAATGGATGTTTTGGGAAAATTTCCTAAATCGGCTTTAACCTGTTTTTTTTTGGTCCACATAGATACTAGATCATAGTACCAATCTAAAATGCCACTTTATCGCATCGTGTCTTGAAACTGTGCCCAAATATACCCTCAAACACGCAAAAATATGCATTCCAAAATCACACCCCATCTTTGGGGATCAGCATATTTTGACCGAAAATACTTGCCCAAATCACAAAACAAAATAAAGAGAATTTACAGAAAAGGCGTCGAGTACGTCAATAATGGCTAATATTTTTTTGGATCAAAATCCTCCAAGGTCTAGGGGCATAAAGATCGTCCCCATGTATTTTTATGGGAGATTTTTTGCCCATGGGACCTAGCTCGAAAAATGTCAAGTTTGACAATTTTTTTGGGAGGTCATGGTGGCCCCAAAAATTTTTCTGTTGATTGGTTAAATTCATTACTAGTTAGCCTGAATGAAATATATTTTTTGAGTTTAGCGGTTAAATACCCCCTTTAAATAAATACGGAAATGTGTTTGATGTGATTTTCTTTTTTGATTTGGATTAAGGGACGTCAACCGTTAGATGATAAAGATCCACTTAGCCTAGGGGGTATAGGGCGTAGCTGTCGATTTCCCATCCTTCCCCTCACTCAGAAATCGTTGACCAAGGTCGTACTGTGTTTGAGGGAAATTTGGGTTGGAAGATGAACTGGTTTTACACAGTTAAAATACGTGTTCAAACACGAGGAGAAGCCTATTTTATTAAACTCATAGATTACAAAAATTTGGATAAGACGTGGGTTGACTAGCGAGGTCTGGGACCCCGGACCCCCAAGTTAAGAACAACAAATAATGACAACCAATCTTTCAGTTGCCTGCTCACCAGGTTTCCCCCAAGCTTTTTACTGAAACCCGCCCGTCCTTTTCGGTTCTTCTTGTGTCTTTTCTAAATTCTGCCCCGATGCCCAAAGTGGAGGTCTCAATCTCAGGTACTGCGCTCCCCCGCCAGGCGGGAGCGGGGTAGTTTTCTTGTGTCTTTTCAAACTTCGGCCGATGTCCAAAGTGTGGGCCAATCTTCAGGTACTGCGCTACCCCCCCCAGGCGGGGGGCTCGGTATTTCTTCTTGGTCTCTTCTAAACTTCTGGCCCGATGCCAAAGTGTAGGTCTAAAATTCAGGTATGCCCCCCCGCCAGGGGGGACGTGGGTACTTTTTTCTGTCTTCAGGCTGGGTCACCTTCTTCTTTGACATCTCGAATAGAACTCTCGTCCAAACCAACTGGTTACCAGCTAATATTTGTTGTAAAACAGTCAGCTTTCCTTTTAGTCAAACATAGGAAACCATAACAACTGTTCTACTTAGTGATACCCTGCTTAATGGCTCAGCGCGTCCCTTCCGATTATCACAATTTTTTTAAAAAAAATACGTTAAAAACTAGGGCGCTTAAACCGGTTAGGCCATTTTGCGCCGCCTGTAATTTGAAATTTTTTGAAAGGGTTTGGGTTAAGTTATAAAAAGGTCCCCCGAAAGATTTACAATTTTAAAACTCGGTATATGACCTGATACGTGGTCCATGCCCTTCAAAAAAAAAAACCCCGTTTGATAACCCCTTTTTTGTGTTACAAAAAGGACTAAAAAATCGTAAAAAACCTTCCCGGCTGGCAGCAGCTAGTTCCCTTTTTCCCGGGGAGTAATTGACCCCTACAGAAGAAAACTGTAAATTTTAGAAAAATAAAACTTGGCCCACATTAGGTGTACCCAACGCAGTGCCTTTTTTTTTAAAAACCAAAATCGGGTTTTACGGGGCCGGAGAAAAAAAAATTTGGATGAAAATCAAAACACGAAATTTACTAAGGCGGGGGTAATTTGTACAAATTTTGAAATGTAAAAATTTCTTAATTTATAAATATTAGCGTAAAAACACGGGGGCTAAATTTTGGGGGGACCATACCCCAAAATTTTGAAAAAAACATAGCTGAACTTTGAAAAATTAAATATTCAAAAAAAAAACGCTACAACTGAGAATTTTAAAACGTGGAAAACTGTGTTTTCTCTTTTCTCTATCACTTTTAAATAGGAAAGAAAAATTTGGGAAAAGGTTCCCGGGAGAAAATCAAAATTTTAAAAGCTGGGAATTCAGTACTCTTAAGAAAAAGACGCTATACAAGTTTTTTTTTTGTTTTTTTTGGATTAGGACGCGTCAACGTTGGGTCATATCGCACACTCTAGCCTAGTTGGGTGGGGAGGAGGAGCCCATGGGGTCAGAACCAGCCACGGGTAAGTGGGGGAAAGGTGGTTTCCCGTCGCGGTCGTCATCGTCTTTGTCATCTTTCGTTGGTCATTGTCACGTGCCGGGGGTCGTAAAGGGGAAGGAGGAAAGGTACCCGCGACGATTCCCAGGAGCTCCCCTCTAGTTTGGGGAGTAAGATACTCCGCTCTTACTAGTGAGTTTGCGAGGTGGACTTTTTCCTTGAATCCCCTTTTCACGATTAGCAAGCCAGCTCTGGGCAATTCTACCCCGGGCCCAGCGGGGGTTTTTACAGAGAAAACGGTTCATTTTTGAACTTTGAAATTTCTGTACAAATATATGCCCCTATCCCAATACTTTGCTTTCAAAAACCAAAAGGGGCGAAGGGGCCGGGAAAAATCAAAATCAAAATCAAAACGCGAAATTACTCAGGCGTAGTAATTTGACAAGTTTTAAATTAAACTGCTATGAACATTAAAATACTACGCTTAAAACACAAGGGGGTTACATTTAAGGGGGGGGACCGTGGGCCCAAAACTGTCAAAAAACACTCTTGACCTAAAAAGTTAGTCAAAGTCCATCATTCACGCCTTGAAGGAAACAACAACAAAGATGTAATATCCCCCAATTTTTAAATTCAATTCAATTAAATTAAATTTAAATGCATTTTTTTCCTGCAAATATAAAAAAACATCACATAAGTAAACAATACAAGTTTTAGATCCAAAAATGATACAAAAATATATTAAATACACAATGGGAAACCTCTTGGTGCGGGCTGAAAAAATAATACCATATCATTTTTATGCGGAAAGTGATAGATGAAACAAAAAATAAACAACTAAAAATATGCAGAAACTCATTTTTTATATATACATATATATAAAAAACAAAAAGAATGAATATGCACAAAAAATATATTAAACAAGAAAAAACACAATACAAAAGGGCATAAACTTTTAAAAAAAAAAAATTTAAAAGTAAATTTAAAATTAATGGTTAATGGGTTCACAATTAATTTAAGACATTCATAAATTCTAGTACAGTGCAATCATTCCGGTTACTCACCCTTTTTTTCAACGAATATTTAAAAAAATTTAAAAGATGTACTTTTCTGATACCGGGGGTACTGATTGAAAAAATTGGCCCAAAGATAATGACATTCTTTGCCAATAAGTTAGTTTTTTAGGGACCCATAGAGGTATTTTTAGTATTAAATTGAAAAATCGGGTATTTTGTAGTAGTGGTTTTTTAATGCACTGTACATATAAATATTTAAAGGGTGTGAATCATACGGGTTTGAAAAATATGGGGTAATTCGGGCTTTTTTACTTAGTTCTAAGGTTAATTTGAAGAGTACCATTTAGGCTTACAAAAACAATCTTTGAAAAACCCCTCTGAATAATTATAAGCGGGGTTAGATGCGTTTTAAAAGCCCCCCCCCAACCACCAATAATCCCATATTTAATTTTGACTCCCCCAAAGGCTTGTTTTCAAAAAATCAATTCCCTGCTAATTGTACCCTTAGTCTAAAAAAAAAAAACAAAAAGCAAATTTCTAACTTTTTAATACAAGACTTATATGCTCGCCCACCGCAAATTATAATCATGACAAACCTAAATCTTCACACAACACATTTTTAATCTCTAAGCAGTTGCAGAAGAAACCCTTCGGACAAGTCAAATATGTAACTTTAATTTTAATGCAAACGGTCATTTCTGGCTGCGTTTTGTTTGAGATAGTAATGGGCATGTAGACGGTTTTTTATATATTTAAAAAAAAAATTTTACGTCGACCCAATTTTTAAACTAAAAAAAATAGAATTTTTAGCCTTGGGGTATACAATATTCCAATCTAAGCCTAAAAAAACTAAGGCCGGATCTCGGGTACTTAAAAAACTCTCCTTAAATATCCAGTTTACATAAATCGTTAATATATATTTATAAAACAAAATTGGTCCCATACAGTCCCCCGCGGCACCCACATTTGATAATTTTTTTTCACTGTAAGAAACCAAATTTGACCTTTTGGCCACGATTACTAAGGTAACTACTAAAAGTGAAAAAACTGCCCCTCCACACCAATTGTTCAGTTTAGCTTTTAACCTTTCAGGGTTCATTTCGAAGGCTTTCCCCAAAGTAAAAAAAAACAGTTTAAAACTTTTCATGTTATCCCAAATTTTATAAATGTATAGTTAATTTTTGTATTGCGTTTGACGTACTTAAAACGGACGAAAACCAAATTGCGCTGGAGATAAATTTTGTGTACTGCAAAAAAAGACATAAGCCCCACCTTTAATAATTTTTCTAAGATTTTGCCCAAGTGCGACAAGAGGAAATAGGTCTATATTTTCTGGGTTTTGTACGGTATCATTTTTGAAAACAAGAATTACAATAGCGGTTTTTAGGTCTTGTGGGAATTTCCTAATCAAAACAAGTTTAAATATATGCATTTTGTGGGCTAGCAATGTACACTCCTAAAACCGCAATCGTATGACCCCTTAAATTTTATAACCCCCCAGCTGAACTTGTGCTGAGGTTTTTAAAATGTCTAGAATTTTTTCCCCTCTGTAACGGGATTTTTGAAATATTAATTTTTATTTCGAGGGAAAGGACTTAAGTTGTTGGGGTTTTGACGGTTATTTCGTTTTGAATTTTTTCCCCCAAGTTTTTCCCCCACGTTAGAGAAAAAATCAGCGAATGCATCTGCAGTTTTTTTGGGGTATCTTCCGTCGAGTGGAGCTCTTTTCCCAAATTTTATTTTCCCCTTTTTTGATCTGCTTGTCTATCATTTTTTTTCCTGAGATTTAATTATAACTTCCCTACTTTCTTGGGTTTTGTTCATAAGAGCGTATTTTTCTTGAATAGTAATTATTTTGGTGGTAATAACAATTTGTTAAGGAAATTACGGTAGCTTTTTAACGGCTTTTTTTAAAATTTTCAAAATATGCTCCAATTTGGGGCTACACTTGTTTTTAATATTAAAAAGCATTTTTCTCGCTTTTTTAAGACGTAATTATGCCCTTGGTTTTCAATCAGTTAATTTTTTGTTTTGGAATTATTCTTTGGAATTTTAAAATATATGAATTGTTAATCTCTGAAGATATTTATAAAAGAATTTAGGAATCATTTACAGTGAGTAAGAAAAAACCTTGTACCAATTTCATTATCAATTTGACTGAGCTTTTTAAAATTTAATTTTTATTACATTGTACTAAAGTCTCGCCTTAGTGGAGTTTCCTTTGCCTGCATAATTTTTTTTCAATTTTTTCCTGCCTCCCAACTAAAAAAAATGGATAGTGACAGTAATAACAGATTTATAGATGCATGTTACCGTGCCTTTTTAAACTTCCCAGACTTAAAAAGAATATGGTCCCGGGAGGGCTATATGTAAAATTTTCGGGAGGGCTAGTTACACATGCTTTATATCCATTTGATAAACATTTAAATAACATGCTGCACTTTTGATGGATTTCATTTCCAAAATATTTGATTTATACCCCAAAAGAAATTGATGGTTTAGGAAGAAATCCGTTGATTACCGAATGCAATTTTGCTACAAAATTTTTCCCACATTGGTAGAGGAGAGCGATAAAAAACCCAAAAATAGAGTTAGTTTTCCATCAAATTTTTAAAGTAATATTTGCGCATTTGCATTTTGATTCAAGCAGGAGTTTCAATTTTTGTATTACCAATAGACTAGTTTAAATTTAAACCCCTATCATCATAACTGAGGGCGTGAATTAAAAATAATAGTAGAATATCCATGAATATTAAAAAGGTCTTTTGCACGAGATGGTCTCAGTTAAAACGATAAAATCAAACTCAAATTTCAATCGCTTAACATGAAAGAAATTATTGAAGTGTAATCGATGCTTCTTATATTTTTTTGCATTTTTTAAATTTCCCCTGCCCCTAGAGCGCATTACTTCAGCAAAATGACTCAAGTATTGTTTAGTTTTATCCGCATCAACGCGTCATGCCATTCTCCCTATGGTTGCGCCGAGCGAGAGCAAGGTGAGTGAGGAGTGACTGCGAACTACTGCGATGGGTATCAGGGGCTTGGCAATACCCCCAAAACGGGGGAATGCCCAAAGGGCTTTTTTGTCTTTTCCCCCCTAATCAAATCCTCCCTAAACCCCGCGGCAGAAAAACTTGCATAAGGTTGGGGGGTATCTTTGATTTTGGGGTTAGCCTTTAGCCCATGACAAACATCAAACTTTCCTCACTTATATTACAACCAACTTTGCTTTCAATTTCAGTTACTATCATAGACGTTTTTTACCCTCTACACAGGACACCCGAACTCAAGTTATAATTACGTGAATATTTTTAAGTCGTTGCACGTGATGCCAACACTCGTTTTCTTCTTCGGACCTTTTTTTCGACTTGCACTGCTTGACTTTATGACCGGGGGCTCGATTTGCTAGTTTTCAGCTTTTTTTCCGCTCAGCCTTTGTGGAGCTGGGCCCGTTCGCCAAAAGTTTTTTTTCAGTTTTTGAAGGGTTCTAAAAAATAAACGAATCGCTTCTGAATAGAATGTAAGGGATTCCCCGGGTAACCTCCCCGATCTCTGACAATTCTCTTTATTTGAGCAATATTTTCCTCAAAGGGACTCTTTTTGGGGGGTAATTTTGCACTCACCCCCGGGGTACTTTGCTTCGGGGGATTTTTTCTTTTTTGGCGGCATTTCAGAAGCTTTTTGGACCCCCACGAGGATAATATACACATATATAAAATATACAAAATTATTGTACACTATCTTCACTGATGAAATATAAATCACTGTCCTATGTAATCAGAACGATATCACTCGCTTGCACACTTAGACACGGAGCGGAGCTGCGCACAAACCCTTTCCCCTACCGAGGTTCCGCACGTTTTTTTTTTGTTGTTTGTTTGTATTGTAAAATTTGTAAAAAAAAAGGAGCCCAAACTCTCCTTCCAAAATCTTCGGCTGTGGAGCTGTGAGATATATAGAAGTTGAGCCAAGCTTTTTTTCTTTTCCCCAGTTTTACTTGAAAAAAAGTAGATCATTTTGGCTGTTGACGAGCGCCAAGCCAACGTTTTTGTGGGAAAAAGGAACAATTTTTTAAAATCGAAATCATAAAAAAAAAAAAGGCTTGGCAAATTTTTCTGTGGGGTTAATATTTAAACCTACACACTCACGCATACAGTAAACCTGCAAAAACCACTCGCTACTTCGGTTTTATCTTTTTGTTTTTATTTTTTATTATATTGTAAGTTTTGTATAAGTTTTGGGTTTTTACCCTATGTCATTGTAACATGTTTTGGACATTGCGCCTTGGGAATGTGGGGCCCCTTATAAGTAAATAAATTATTAGGATGCCTCTTGCTGAGTAGGTAACACAGCGCCCAAAAATTTTTTTGGAGTAATTTCCAAAAGAAAAAAAAAAACAACGACGTAAAACACAAAGGCGCTTCAAACCCGGTTGGTCATATTGCTCCGCCTGTGATATAAAAATTTTGAATGAGTTTATGGTGTGTTGGAAAACTAAATTTCTTTCTTTGTTAAAATTGAAAAAAAAATGATGGTGGTAATAGTAATTGCTAAAAAAAAAAATTATTTAAATAAAAAAAAATAAATAAAAAAATAAATGTGTTTTATGTGAATTAAAATTTTTTTGGATGAGGAGCGAAACCCTTTAAATTTATAACCCCACATTAAAAAAATATTCGTTTTTTTTTTTTTGTCGTTTTCGCTTCATCGTACAAACGGCATATGCGATCTTTAAAGAAAATTAGGGGGACCTTCCTTTTTCTAATTGACCTGCCCCCTTTTTTTTTACAAAATTGATAAATACCTCTCATTAATTCGTTTTTAACTTTTTTTCGATTTTGAAAGCCAATTTTCGTGATATTTGGGCCAAATCTTTGCAAAAGGGGGGGCCTACAAAGTCATAATTTACAGGGGATTAAAACTTTTAATGTATTCCCTTGAAAAAAAAAGTTGAAAAAATTAGCCATAATTTATAGAAATAACAGTTTTTTAATAACATTTTATACAAAGTATATAAAATAGGACGCTTCGCGACGCTTTTTTTTTTTCGCGTTATGGAAAAATTTTTTTTAAGTTTTAGAATCCTGGGTTTTTTTTATTTCTTTTAAGTTCCTTGCAATTTTTTTTTGTTAAATGAGGATATTTTTTGTAAAAAAAAGAAATCATTAAAAATTTTAAAAAAAAAAAAAAATTTAAAATATTAAAAAAAATTTCTTTTTAATATTTCCTTTGTTTTGAACCCGATCTCTAAAAGATGAAAGCGAGGGGTCGGATTTTTTGTCGAAGTTGTGGTTTTGGGGAATGAAGGAGGGAGACGTATTTCAATACGGGAACCGTTTTGAAAAGCGTTGTCAAATTTTTTGCCCGTTCATTGGCAACAGTGTTTGTCCTATAGTTGGTTTTTTGAGAAACTGGACTTATTAACTACGTTTTTAGAGAAACGCGTTGGATTTCGTGTGTTAAAAATTTCGGGGCTCACCGCCCAAGAAATGTGGGTTCTCCCGTCCAAAGTTTTAAAGGATTAGAAATCCATGTCAAGCATTTAATCTACTATAAACAAGTCGTTAACTCTGGGACTGGCGGCGGAAACCGAGTTTTGCCCCGCGAGACGTTTTCGCCCCCGAGGAGCGGGATAAACGCGACATTTGGACGTCCTCCGCGAGAAAGGATCGAATTTCCGAAAAAAAAAAACCCCCGACCCGAAAAAAAAATTTCTTCCGGGGGCAAAAAGTGAAAATCGCAAAAACCGTTTTTTGGCATTTTTGTACTCCGGTGCCGCGCCCAAAGTACGTTCGCGCCCAAACTCGACGGTACCGACGGTTCGAATCAACTACCGGGAGAGTAACGTGAAGGGTTTCCCGGAACCTCCCATATTTGGCCGGGACGACGAAAAACTTTCAAATTTTGAAGCAAAGGAAATTTTTGAAAAAAACGGATATTTATTGGGGCATTCCCAAAAAGTCGTTTTTTTTTTCAACGTGTACACAATAGAATAAACCCCCGGTCAAT